>PVHP010045977.1:0-13507 GCA_004024765.1 Zapus hudsonius | reverse complement strand
CCCTCTGCTAGATATCTCTGCCCTGAAGTTTTGCATGGCTGACTCCTCAATATTCAGGTCCCAGCTCAGTGTTACCTCCTCAGAACAGCTGTCCTGGCCACTTTTTCTAATGGAGTCTTGACCCTTCCACAACCTCCCACGCTACTACATCCCTGCATTGTCTTGCTATTACAGCACTTCGCAGAGCCCAGGGTCTCCCGTGAGCGAGTTGTTTGCTGGTTGGTGTCTGTATGCACTAGCAGTACAGTAGCACCGTGAGAAAAATATTCTGTCCCTCCCACCCACTACTGTGTTCCCAAGTACTTAGCTCTGTGCCTGGTCCACAGTGGCACCCAATATAAGCCAAGAAGTCCCCAGGTACCAGGCCCGAACATGGTCCAGCTATGGCCCTAGGAGAGTCTGGCATCTGCAGGGAGGGCCAGTATTGACCAGGAGTTCGGATGCTCTGTGGTGGGTCTAGTTGAGCCTGAGAGGTCCCTTTGGGCCTGGCCTCTTCCTAGAGACACTGAACAACCTGCTGCCTGCACCTTTCATTCATAGCTACCTAGCCCAGAGCATGTCCCTGAAAGTCCTCTAGCGGCCCACAGGCCCCTGCGTTCATGACCTCAGGTCAGGGGCAAGGCAGCAGGGGAAAGTCCTATGCCCAGGTCATCTGACACTGTCCAACAGAGCCAACCTAGCCATAGTGCAGCAGTACAGCTCCTGCCACATGTCCACCCTCCTGTGCCTCCTCACCCACCAGGTGCTCCCCGGGTGGCCCTGGGTGGTGTGGTCGGCCTGCTCTTGCCAGGGTAATGGGCCATCTTTCCATTGCTCACCATCTCCTGAATTCAGCCTTCCTCATTCCTGACTCATAATAACACCAGGATCTTTTGTCTTTTCTCTTCCCTCCTTCCCTCCCTCCCTCCCTCCCTTCTTTCCTTCCTCCTTCCTTCTTTGCTCTCTCCATCTTTTCTCCCTTCATTTCTTTTTGCTCCTTCCCTCTCTCCCTCTCTCCTTTCTTCCTCCTTTCTTTCTTCCTCCTTTCTTCCTTCCTTCCTTCCTTCCTTCCTTCCTTCCTTCCTTCCTTCCTTCCTTTCTTTCTTTCTTCTTTCTTTTTCTTTCTTGATAGGACCCTGCTAAGAGGCATGGAGGATATAGGATTATTTGCTGAGACTGGAAGGTGTCCTGGGTAACTGTCTCCATCTGTTAAAGGAAGTCAAGGCGAACCTGAGACCCTGATTATCTCAAGCATATCCTGGACCCTCCAGCCCTCCAGGCAGGCCACAGCAAGCCCTGAGATAAGCAGGCGATTCAAGGCTTAAACTCACTCCAGCTGTAATAACAAATCCGGACAATAAAGTTACAGTTCCTCTGCAGCCATCACCATTCTATACATGTCTAGAGTCACGTAGAAAGCCACTCTCCCAACTTATCTATGGAAACTAGGCATCCACAGGCTACTGGCCCCTGCCAATCCACTCATGAGACGTCCACAGACTACCCTGCCCCAACCAATCCCCTTTCTGCCTATGTCCCTGCCTCTGCCTTTTCCTCTATATAAACAACCTTTATCTATACAATAAACGAGAGCTGTCCACTGCAACGTTCTCCCATGTGGCTATGCCTGTTGGCCTACCGCTATCTCAAGATGCTGTCCACCCAGCTTTGTGGATGAACCGGGGTGTTAGTGTACAATGACCTCACAAGTAAGCCACGGACAACAATAGGGTATCACGTAGAGCAGACTAGCCTTGAACTTGCTATGTAGTCGAGGGTGACCTTGATCCTCCTGCTCCCACCTCCTGAATGCTGGAATTTGAGGTGTTTGCCACTATGCCCCATTTGATGTCATTTATGTGATGCTGGGGGTTGAACCCAGGACTTTATGAATGCTAGATAAACATTCTACCAACTGAGCTACATCCCCAACTCATTTAAACAGGTTACAGGGCAAAGCAGATCCAGTGAGCTGTAACAATGGGATGGAGGGTATGAGACTCATGCCTGGAGCCGTGTGCCCCCAGGGGCAGGCATGGGAATGCCAAACGCTACATGAGGCTGTGGACCTTCTAAGTGAGGCTTGACAGTCGAGGAGGGGAATGGGTCCATGTGGGTGGAGTCATAAGCAGAAGGCAAGAGGAGGCTGGGGCCTGAACAAAGACTGGGGGAGGGAAGGCGCTTGGCTCTAACATTAAAGGAGAGAAAGCATGGAGAGGCCCAGCATCCAGGGAGGACCCTGCATGGCTGAGCCACTTCCTATGGACCTCATTGGACTTCCTGTGGCCTGGGCCTGGCAGGGACACAGGCTGTCTGGAGAGGTCCCTTGTGGTGAGGCACATCATTACTGAACATTTGCTCATTTCATTCATTCATTCATTCATTCATTCATTCATTCCTTCATTCACTCACTCACTCACCCACTCATTCAGCCGATATGTTTTGTGGGTCTGTCATATTCTTCGTAGTGAACAAATATCTTGTTCTGAGAAGTTTAGATCTGTCAGCAGATGTGAGCAATAGGGGATAAGGAAATAAAGATAGTGTTAATGAGTGACAATATCAGGAATCATAACAGAAGAGGAGAAGGAAGTTGGTCAGGCACCGAACCAGGCACTGGGGCACTGAGTCCCTTTAGAGGTATGTAGAGGAGGCTCAGGAATGGGCTGTGGGGAATGGGGGTCTCTGGTGGGCACTCAGGACAACGGAACTACAGATACAAGGGCCCTGTAGGGATCAGGAGGAAGGGTGAAGAGATACATGCAGCATGTTAGGAAGCTCTGGTGTTTTTTTAATCCCGGTGAATACACACTGGGCAGTTTTAGGGGTGAGGCAGAAGAAAGGAGATTGACTGATATTGTGGAATTGACATTTTAAAAAGTTCCATTGGTAACTTGAAGGAAAAGCTATTCCAAATCCACATAGGATAAAGAGGAGACTAACTGAGCGGCAGTGTCCCCTTCTCATGGAATGTGTGGATTGGCCAAATGGTTACCATTTAACGGGGACATGCTAGGTGCTAGGCCTGGGCTCAGCCCTTCAAACAAGTTTTCTCATATAATTCCCCTAATAAGACAGAAAGTCTTATTTCTTCATTTCATGGATGAGCAAATTGAGGACTCGAGCTATCTGCTCCCTTACCCCGGTCACATAGCAGGTGCAGAGAGGGAGGCCAGTGCCCAGCAGATGGGCAGCTGGGATGAGGGACTTTCCCTCCATCATGACATAAGCCATACAAGTGAGTGTTCTTAGGTTAACCAGAACAGAAGTCCTGGGAGCAAGTGCTCACTGCTGTCGGGGGCTCCCAGGAGAGGCAGTGGGCACCGGGCTGAGTAGGACCTGTAGTCTGTGCTGGAGAACAGGAACCCTAACAAGGGGTACAGCTAGAGCAGAGGCACAGACAAGTGCAGGGAACGACCTGTGTCTCCAGGTGCAGGAGGAGACATACTTGGAGTGCAGGTGAGGGTCATCTGGTGTGGCCTTGACCACAGGGTGAGCCATGACGCTTCCTCACTGGCAGTGCAGTTTCTGAATGGAGGAGAGACTCCGAAGTGTGGGGAAATTGGTGGGCAGTGACAAGCAGTACCAGGAGAGCTGACAGAGCACGGGGTGACAGTGAGACCATGCAGAGAGATGTGCTACTGGAATTTGGTTCCAGCCGCACCCCACTGTTGGTGCCTGTTCCCTTAGCATTGGATGGTCTCGTCTTGAGGACTTTAGGAGGCCATTGGAGCCCTTAAATTATTAATGCAAGGGCTCAGCCATGGAAGGACAGGAATGGGTCATAGCTCCCCAGAGGAATTAAGGTCCAGATCTCACAGAGGCATCAGGCTGGGGGATATTCTGCACCTGCTATGTGACCCTGAGCAAGCTCCTATGAGCTTGGGTGAGCCATTTCATTGTCTCTGTTTTCTCATCTGAAAATAGAGGTGAAGTTAATACGTCCTCTCTCAAATGCTGTTATGAGCAACTGAGTTCACAGATGCAAGGAACTTAGCATCTCACATATGATTCTTCCCTAGTGAATGTCTGCCAAACTGCCTCCCAGCAGAGGAGGCAAATGAGAAGAAAGAGGGAGGGGAGGACAGATGTGTGAGTTGGCAGGAGAGAGGAGGAATAGGGGACACAGTGGTGCTTGGATCCTGGGGATGGGCTGGAGAGAGATGCTATTTACAACAGCCACAGAGGAGATGAGTCTGGGGTAACAGTCTGATTTTAGAGCCAGAGTATGTTTGGGTGCCAGACAGGCATGTACAGATGCCCAG
This sequence comes from Zapus hudsonius, assembly GCA_004024765.1. Classification (NCBI taxonomy): domain Eukaryota; kingdom Metazoa; phylum Chordata; class Mammalia; order Rodentia; family Dipodidae; genus Zapus; species Zapus hudsonius. The sequence continues at coordinate 9,263 of PVHP010045977.1, read as the reverse complement.
AAGAAGCTGGGGCAGCAGGCTAACTGGCAGAGAGGAAAATGTGACAGTCATGTGAGGGAAGTGAGTGCTGTTGGGATGGGAGGTGGGTGGGTGGGGGTAGGGTGGCAGGCAAGTGAGGCTGGGGACTGGGGGGTGGGGTGGGATGAGGTGACGGGGAGAGAAGAGGAAACCTGTCACCTGAATTCTAAATCAGTAAGCATTTCTGATCCTGGAGTCGCAGCCTTGTGTTGTGAGTCTGGGTCCCTGGAAGCAGAGCCTTAAACAATGACTTGATGGGCATGGTTGACTGAGAAAGGAGAAGGGAAGGGAGTGAAAGAAGAGACAGACAGGACAGGTCCCAGCATCCAATCCCACACTAGACAGCTTTGGGTTTCAGCAGCATGGGGACTCAAACCCAGGACCTACCACATGCTAACCCCCACTCTCCTGCTGAAGCACACCCTCAGCCCTGGCCTGATATTTTATGAAGCAGGCTAGGAAAGGGACCAAGAACCACACCGCCCACAGTTTCCACCTGTCTGCACATACCTCACCTTGCTGAGCTCAGATGATACCCGGTGATGAGGAAGGAAGATTCGGAGGAAGAACTCCAAATTCAGGCTAGGTCTCACTCAAGAGCTGAGGACAGCATGCATAGCCTCACCCAACCTCCCCAGATCCACTGGCCCATGCTCTGCCCAGTTTAGGCTTCAAGATTCGGGTGTGGGGAGGAGTGACTCCAGACCCAGGGATATCACCATTTTCCAGCCAGGTGACCTTGGGAAAAATACTTCAATTCTCTGGCTCTCAGAGAGTTTGCTTTTTAGCTTCAAATAAAGGGTCTATAAAATGGGTTACACACACAAACACACACACACACACACACACACATACACTGGAGGACTGCATGGGGGGCGGGTAAGGATTCTAAGGCAGACACTGAGCTTAGTGAGACAGTACCATGATTGATTAGTGATGTCTGCCATGGGCATTATAAAGGAGACATGTATCATTCCTGGCCCAGAGTCTCTTAGTGATCATGCAGAGCTGAAGGACGTGTGTGTGTGTGTGTGTGTGTGTGTGTGTGTGTGTGTGTGAAAAAGATAAGACAAATAGTGCAAGACGCATGGAAAGTTCCAAAACAGAGCCCCCAAAACACCCTTGAAGGGAACTCTGTTTTCGCAAACTAAGTTGCTAACCATTAGTGGGTTGTGAAATAAATTTCATTAGTTCTACCAGTATTTTAAGAACATACTGAGAGGAATGAATTAACACAGAATGAAACGGTCCATTTTAGACACCTCAACCTCCCAAAACAGTGTCTCCAGCTGGGTACCAAGTGTTCACTCACAAGAGCATGTGGGAGATTTCCCTTTTTTTAAAAAAATCTTTATTATCAATAATTAGATATATTATATGAGCAAATCTTGTGATGGCAAATAAATAAAAATAAAATATTTTTTAAAGGGCTGAGAGATGACTCAATGGTTAAGTCACTCGACTGCAAAACCTAATGACCCGAGTTCGTTTCCCCAGTGCCCACATAAGGCCAGATGCACAAAGTGGCACCATGCATTTGGAGTTTGTTTGCAGTGGTTGGAGGCCCTGGAGCGCCCTCTCTCTGTCTGTCTGTCTCTCTCTGCTTGCAAATAAATAAATAAATAAATAAATAAATAAATAAATAAATAAATAAATAAAAAATAAAATATTTTTTTAAAAGGGGCAAAGTTGTTTTTCTTTGCCAAAAAGAAGGATAAAGCAGACAGTGATCATAACAGAACTTACTAGAACACCTAGAAACATTTGGAAAATGAATGCGTCAGAGTCTGCCTGAGGCCTAGGCTCACCAAAGCTGTCCATCCTGTAATTTAGCTATTCCCCACCTTCTCACGGAGTAACTGGCTTTTCAGATCGGTGGAGACAAAGGAGGTTCACATCTCTTTGAGCATCCCCTGCCCAGTTAGAGGGCCAGAAAGGAGTCAGGGTTCCAGCACAAACCAACCTAACTTTGGTTTGTCTGAGTATTTGCCAGAGATTTGGACAAAGATACAAAAAATGTGTCCATCCAAACCTCAACAGCTCAAGTTACTTGATACTGCTGATTTATGATTCAAGGTTCTCTTTCCAGGTGAAATTGCTGGGGCCAAACCAACAGGCAGAAATTGAATAGTTATCAATGTAAAATATGATGGGAGATCAGTCACTCCAGGACAAGCCCAGGGCTGGCATGGAGCAGGCTTGGCAGGACTCCAGTTTAGATGATCTGGTCATTTTCATTTGACCTCCAAGGTCAATATTAGCACAAACAATGGATGGGGCTACTGAAACAATGGAGCCAGGTGTAGTTCTTACCTTGATGGAGGCTGTGGGGAGCCATGATCTCCAGTCTGCTCCCTGCCCTGGCCAACCTGAGATGTCTGCTTCCCATACTTCACACGCTTCACAGAGGCCAGAGGAGCAGCAGCGTAGCTCTGTGTACTCGTGTGGGCAATGGTGATAGGCATCTTGGGAAGTGAAGGGACAGGTGACAGGGCTGAGCAGCAACAACATGGCTGTCTCAGGATGTCTGGGGGGGGGGATCCACTGGACCGGAAGGAGAAGCCGAGATGAGAGGAGAGCAGAAGCAGAGCAGGCATTGCTGGGAGGAGGGGCAGAGCCCAGTCCAGGCAGGAAGTGGTCCACAGCACCCAGGTCCTCCCTCCTCTGTCCACACATGGCCACCGGCTTCCATGGGAGCTTTCCCGTGGGGAGGGGACAGTCCTCGGGAATGCAAGCGAAAGGAAGCAAGGTGGCGAGGAACTTCCCTTTATGTTGCTGTGTGCAGACACCCATGCCCACCCCCACAATCCTGCTCACACACGCTCACTAATGCTCATGCACACCCTCATGCATCCCCCCCAAACCCATGACCACCTGCTGCACACTGACCTGCCTTACCTGTGCTCACAGTCTCCTCATCACCCACAGGCACCCTCTTGGTGGCTCCTGTGAAGTGGGACTTGTTCCTTGGAGGCTTGGGTGGGGGAGAGTCCAGAAGGGCACCTTGGGTGGAAACAAAGCAGGGCTAACTTGGGAAACCCCAACTGCACTGGGGTGTGACTAAGGCCTCCATCAAACCTCCAGGGAGTTCTGGGGTCCACAAAGGAGGTGAAGGGGCGGGACCTTTGTGTCCCTGTGTGGATCTGTCGCAGAAGCAGAGGAGGGAAGAATACATCAATGAGAAAGCCAGAGACTTACCAGGCATGGCTCCTGAGGGCTGGGGAGCAAGTGTCTTGTTCATGGAGGGGGAACACAGAGACAGGTTCAGGAGCACACAGGCTGGCTGGAGCTCTCGTTCCTAGCCTCACCCGATGCTCCAGTGAGGAGTCCACCTAGCTGAGGGAAAACAGAGAGCCTGGCCAGAAATGGCAGGGTCCAATCTTCAAGTCTGGTCAGCTGTCCAGTGCACGATGACAGGATTGGCCCAGGATGAAAACCATGTATCTCCTCGGACAGTCCCCTCTGGGACCTGCCTGTTGGGTCCCTCCATACCCTGCACAGGATGCTGGTATCTCCTGGGATGTCTGCTTAGCCTGGATTGTCTTCTACCTGCCTTGGGAATGTCCTCTGTGGGTGTCACTATCTCCTGCACTTAAGTGGACATGTGGTGGGTCTGTGGCTTTCTGTTTGTCCTTCAGTAACCCTACCACTTTAATTGCACAAACAGCCTGAGCTGTACAGACATTGGCCCTCCAGGGCAGGAGTCCTCCTCCCCCTCCTCATCCACAGGTGACTCCTCCTCTCCCTGGGCTTGAGTCCTCCTCCCCCTCCTCATCCTCAGGTGACCTCCTCCTCTCTCTGGGTGTGAGTCCTCCTCCTCCTCCTCACTCATAAGTGACCACCTCTCTCTGGGCTACCCAGCAGCCCTGGAGTTGGCTGCCAGGTTCCCTTGGGAGTGGCTTAGGGAGCCCCTTGGGGACCCCGGGCTTTCACCTGAACCTGGAAGGGTTCCTTGCTGTTTTGCTGTGTTCACCCTGCAGCATTCAGAGCTTCCTCCTGGGTCTTCTTGCTGGGTCCCACCATCCATCGTCAGCAGTCATGGCGGCAACCTCACCTCCTGTGGTGCAGCCAGGAAGGCAGCTCTGGGGCCATCACAGCTGGGGCAAGCCCTTAGGGACCACGTCTCCCCGATACCATGAGAAACCCCTCATGCCTCCTAAGGAATGGTTACCACAGACCAGCATTGGGTCTTCAAAGACCCCCCCAAACCCTTCCTCTTTGCATCGCCCCTCCCCCTCCCCCCAGCTGGGAGTCCTTCGGTGGGTGATGCTCTCACGGTGGGTGATGCTCCCCCAGGGTCTGTGGTCGTAAGCTCTTGCACTAGGAGGCTCAGGGTTGGAGCACATGGCCCAAGCCAGGACAAGGAGGTTTTGTGCCTGCCTGCTCCTCACCGTGCTGAGACCATGAACGTCTGTGCATTGCCCTCCTCGTCTGTGAAGTGGGCTCACAAGCCTCAGGCCTCATGGGTGAATCCTGCAGAGCCACTGCCCCACAAACTCCACGTCTGTGTTCTCCAGGTTCCCATTAGTGTTCAGCCAGCTCATGGCTCAGCCCAGCTGTGTCCTCTCTCTCTCTCTCTCTCTCTCTCTCTCTCTCTCTCTCACTCTTTCTTGCTCTCTCGCTCTCTCTCTCTCACTCTCTCGCTCTCTCACTCTCTCTCGCTCTCGCACTCTCTCTCTGCCCCCCCCAGCGCCCAGCCTCTTCTCAGCACCTGGAATAAATCTTTTCAGCTGCTCTTGGCAACTGTGGCCTTAATTTTGTGCCTTTGACAAATGTCTCCATTGGATCAGCTCAGGACAGCAGTTACAGCCCGGATCCAGGTGGAAATTGCCCCAGAGAAGGCAGGCCGGGCACACACAGCTGCCAGGCAAGGGTCTGGGAGCCCCACCTGGTGCTGCTCACAGCTATGGCACTGGTAGAGTGGGCCACTCTTGTTCCCCTCTGCATGGGATTCTGGGAGCTCTGAAGAGCCTTGGGCCCTGCCTCTCTTGTCTCTAAGTCCATGAACTAGGGTGCTGGGAGACCTAGAGCAATTTCATGACATGCCCAGGCCACATAGCTGGTAGAAGATGCCTGAGAGTCCCACCCATGGCTCTACCTCCTGGCCAGAGCTCTGCCCCGCCTGCCATCCTGCCTCACCCCACTCTGCCTTGCCAAGCACACTTCCTTTCTCCTGCTCATTACTTTGCAACCATGTTTTCCTACCTCCCTTCTTCCTTCAGAAATACCCAGATTGCAAGGCTCAAGCCCTGTGCCTGTCTTCTATTCCCTGGGTGTTGTTAGGGGATTTACTGAAGTTTCCGGAGCCTCAACTTCCTCATCTATAAAATGGGCATAAAGCGGATGGCGTAGGATAGATATGGGGTTAAATGAAAGTACAGGCAATGTGTTTAGAACAAGACTGGCCCAGAGGCTGGAGTAGAACTCAGCGATAGAGCACTTGCCTAGCATGTGTGAGGCCGTGGACTCCACCCCAGCACTGGGAAAGAAACGAAACAGACAATAATGCTGGCCCAAGGTAAACTCCTCGTTACCCATTATTGTTACAGGCTGAGGTTTGCAGGGCTGACATGTACACAAGGTACCTGGAGAGTGAGTGGTGCAATTAATAGGGGGCTGGGTCCACCTCCATACAAGCTGTCTGGCCTTGGAGCTCAGCTCCCCGAGGAGAGACTGGTTTCCAACTAGAGGCCAGTATGTATGTTGCCCTGTATGTCATTTGAGAGGCGCAGGGCACGATTCTAAGACATATCTCTCATCTGGGGATCACAGTGGCTGAATTCTACCATCCAAGCTTCCCCTTGGGTGCCATGGTCATTTGCAGTGTTCCAGAAATCCCATTTAACACGAAGCATACTTGGGAGCTATAACAACCTAAAAATAATCACCCCTTGTCATCAACTTCATGATCATCGCTGTCATTATTTTACGCCTCGAGTGACCAGTATCCATCCAGGGGAGGGCAGGACAATGCCCTGAGGATGGTGAGGGAGAAGGAGCTGGGAGATGGAGACAACCCAAGGAAACAGGGTAGGATGAAGGCACAGGTGTCAGCTTTCGGAGGTCTTTTAGGTCAGTATTGCTGCTGCTGCTGCAAGAGCTTCTAATGTCCCAGACACTGGAGAGAGAGAGAGGGAGAGAGAGAGAGGGAGAGAGAGAGAGAGAGAGAGAGAGAGAGAGAGAGAGAGAGAGAGAGAGAGAGAGAATAGACAGTCCTGGTCTTTCAAATCCCACATCAACATGACTGCCAGCGAGTGTGTTTGGTGTTGGGCAGATAAAAATGACACACAGAGGTGGGGTGTCTTGGGCCCAGCTCCCTAGATATGTCCTCACTCAGCACACTTGTGCAGGTGATTTATTACAACAGTGCTTCCAGGGCATGGGGAAAGAAGGAAAGGAGGTAAAAACCAGGCAAGGTGTGAGCTTAGGCATTTCCCTGCCCCAAGGGTGGCACGGAGCTCTGGAGTGTAAGTTACAACTTTGCGGCAAGGGTGGGATGGGTTTCTCCACCCTGGGCAGTGTGGCCCAGGGAGCAGATGGAAAATGTCAACTTGGGGGTATGTCCAGCTTTGTGCTGTGACAGTCCTCAAAAGCTGTCACCAGAGCTGGCTGCTAGAGGCTGGCACACAGTAGCTAGGTGCCTCCTACCAGCTCTCCCCTGCTGTAGACATGCTGATGGACTGGAGGCCAGGCCCGCCCTCAGCCTGATATTCCAATCTCCACACTGCAGCAGGAACCTCTGTTGGCCCAAAGGCTCCTTGTTCAAGCCAGGACCTGTGGGCACATGGACAGATGGACAGATGGGCTTGCTTGAGGCCTCGACACATGTGCCTGACCAAGCTGGGTATTAGTATACCAACATCTGGGCTGGGCAGTAGAACCCACATGGCTCTGTTGCTGTTTTCTCTTCTTTTCCCTTTGAAATAGCTACTTTTTTATCACAAATGTTCTTGAGTGGAGTTAGATCATCACCCAGGTAGTTTTTTTTTAAAAGTAATAATTCCAAATCTACCAGAAAAGGGGACTGTTATAGTCACACAGGCTCTAGCCAAATCACCAGGCTCCTCCAGCCCTGCATCTTCAGGGGTTGTATTTTAACTCACCAAGCATTTCTCAGGTCTGTCAGGAGGGCCCAGTATAGATGACCCTGCCGAAGGTCAAGACTGGCTCTCCATTTGGCCTGGAGCTAAACTGACAGGAGCCACAGCACAGGTGTATGGGATTAAATCGGGTGTCCCTTATTCAGGTCCATTTCCACTCGAACCTCACAATGGAATCTTAGAAGGAAGATCTTTGCGGATGTAATGAGGTAGGCTGAGGTCATACTGGTGTAAGTAGGCGCGAAAGAAGAGACAGACTCGTGGAGAGGAGCCTTGTGAAGATGCAGGTGGAGGTTGGAGGAATGCAGCTCCAAGCTAAGGAGCACCAATATGGGCTCAGCCGTGGACACCTGCTCACTTTGATGTTCTGGAAGGATCCAGTCTTGTCAATACCTGGCTTTGGATCTCTGGCCTATGGAACTGTGAGAGGATCTACTCTGCTTTCAACACCCTGGTGTGTCGTGATGTGTTAGGGTTTGGCTCCTAAGTATCCTGCATGGGCTCGTGTTTTGGGTGCTAATTTCCCAGCTGCTGGTGCTCCCTGGGAGGCTGTGGAAGCTATAGGAGGTGGAGCGTGGCTGGTGGAGATGGTCACCAAAGGCCAGTCTCTCAAGGTTCCATACAGCCCAGCTCCTGCTGTGGTCCTCATCTGCTTCCTGCCCCACCACATGCTCCTCTGCCCAAGACGCTGCCACCCCTTCCCTCCATGATGGGTGAAAACTATCCGAACCCATGAGGCAAAATACACCTTTCCTCCCTTAAGTTATTTCTGTCTTTTTGTCATAGTGACATGAAAGTTACTAAAACAGGAGCCCTAACTGTCTGACCCCATAGAAATGCACTCAGGCAAACGGAGCCCTGAGCCATACACTAGACCCATGTTTCTTCCTTCGTAGGCACTGGAGGCTACCCTGCTGGACCCTAGGGAGCCAGAGGAAGCATGTAACTGGGCCCTTCCATACTCTGCCTGAAGCTAAAGACAGCTTTACACACCAGATGGGCCAGACCCAGAGACACAGAGCCAGCACCCAGACCCTTCTCCAGCACCTGTGTACCTCTATCAGCTCACAGAGGTGCTTATACCCTCCTGGACTTTCTGGGGTCCCCGGGACAGGGTGGGAGCCTTTGCAAGGGGTCTCCAAGAAACAGAACCAGAGCGTGTCTATAACAATTCCTGCTTTAAGGAATTGATTTGGTAGTTACCAAGACTGGCAAGTTGGCACTCTAGAGCTGAGGTGGTAGGTCAAGTGTGAAGGCCACTGACAGCTGCTGAGTTCCCTCTTGTTGTTCCGAAGATGGAACAAACCTCACCTGCTCCATGGGAGCCAGGTTGCTTTAAACCACTACTGAGCTCACCCCAAACCACCCTCACAGGGTCAACCAGGTCATCTAGAAGAATGCCTCACCTACATATGTCTAGACCACCGCCCAACCAAGTGGACACATAGCATTAATCATGGTTGGTGTGCTCCCATGCGATGAAAAAAAAAAAACCCACAGAGGTCAGGTGATTTCCCTAAGGTCACCGGGCAGATTGGCAGCAATGAGGAGTTGTGAAGAGAGGTGGAGCCGGCAGTGAGAAAAATGTGGATTTAATCCATGTCTCCTATGGACCACTTCAAAACCTGGTCCTCCTACAAGATAGGAGATACATGTTCCCTTCAAATTCACACCCATATGGTTCTGTCCCTTAAGGCCCTACAAAAGCAGGACCCACGGCCACCATTGAAGGAGGGTTGCTTGGTGCTAGAAACCACACTGGGGCATTTAATCAGGACTACAGCACTCTAAATTGGCCCTTCTCGTTCCCGTTTTACTGATGAAGAGACTAAGGCACGGAACACAAAGAAGTTTGTTGAGGCCACACAGATGACAGGTGGTGGAAGCGGGGCTCCGACCTGAGCCCACTGGACTCCTCCTCATCTGTTTCCTTAGGCATAGCCTACACTGGGGTGTGCACCACACCTTCCACAGCTCCTTCCTAGAGAACCAAGTTTCCTTTCCTCAGCAGCCCTGTGAGCTGAAGCCGAGGTGAGACACAGACTTAGCCCTGGTCACAGTACTTCTGCACCCAGAGCCTGCAAAGACCTCTTCAGATCCCCTCGAGGGCCATCTTCAGGCACACAGCTGACTGTCTCCACTCTG
>PVHP010045976.1:0-13450 GCA_004024765.1 Zapus hudsonius | reverse complement strand
GGGTCATCTGGATCAGTCCTTGGGGCAGGGGATCATGGATATCCTAGGAGTCAGCCCGGTTCTCCTGGCCCTAGTATGATTTTACTTAGGGGTGTCTTGCCTCTGGATATTCTCCCCCACCACGGCTCTCACAATCTTTCCGCCCCCTCTTCCGCTCAGTTCCCTGAGTCGTGGTGGGTGAGTATTAAGGCTGCTTTAATGTTGAGAACTTAGGGGTCTTTGTGTTGAATATGGTTGGTTTCTGTCTCACTGGCTTATCTATCCTGTGTTGATTGAATGGCTAAGGCTGTGGGTCCCTTGTTCATCCTATCATTCTCTGCGGGGTTCCATATGATCCTCCACGGTATGACTGTGGTGGCTCATCTCTTGCCAGGGTCTCAGCTATCGGCCTGCGGATGGTTGGTAGGGTTGGATGAGCCACAGCTGAGGCAGGATTTTGCTTGGCTGGTCTGGAACTTGCTGTATAACCCAGGCTAAGTTTTCAAATTGACAGTGATTTTCTTGCCGAAACCTTCCAGGGTACTGTTTTAGCTGGGCTTTCCACGCCTGCTCCCTGGTGTTTTCCAATATTTTTATTTATTTGAGAGAGAGAGACTATAGCTGTGTGAGAGAGCCTCTTGTTACTGCTAACACTAGACTTGTGCATCTGGCTTTACTTGGTATTTGGGAACCGAGTCCTGGCCAGCAGGCTTTGAAAACCCCTTGTTTTTACTTTTGAAACAGGCTCTCCATATTACCCAGGCTGCCCCCAAATTCCTGAGCTCAGGCAATCCTCTGGCCTCAGCTTCCTGAGTAGCTGGGACCACTGGTGCATGCCACTGTGTGCCGACTTGAATTTGGCATTTTGGGTAGCTAGATTGGGGGTGTCTTGTCCAGGCCCACCACACTGAGCCACGTGTTCTTCCCTGTGCTGTCCCACCAGTGAACCCCACGCCCGCTTCTATGCGGCACAGATCGTCCTGACCTTTGAGTATTTACACTCGCTGGACCTCATCTACCGGGACCTGAAGCCGGAAAACCTCCTCATCGACCAGCAGGGCTACATTCAGGTGCCCACCCCGGGAGAGGCTGGCCCAGAGCCACCCACCTGCTGCCTGCCTTCTTGCCAACTCCATTCTTGTGCCCACAGGTGACAGACTTCGGCTTCGCCAAACGTGTGAAAGGCCGCACCTGGACTTTGTGTGGGACCCCTGAGTACCTGGCCCCCGAGATTATCCTGAGCAAAGTAGGCGCCTCACCAGCCCACCCTGTCCCCTGAGGCCTGCTCAGCCCTCGCCCCCTCTTCACCTTTCGCTCGTCTCCTGCTCCCCATCTTGCTCTAGGGTTACAACAAGGCTGTGGACTGGTGGGCTCTCGGGGTACTCATCTACGAAATGGCTGCTGGTTACCCGCCCTTCTTCGCCGACCAGCCCATCCAGATCTATGAAAAAATCGTCTCTGGGAAGGTGAGAGCAGATGTGCAGGGCAGCCCTGTAGGGAAAAGTGTGACCCCTCCCCACTGGCCCACTAGGGTTGGGCATGGTAGCTCAGGTGGAGCTGGAGGATCTTGAGTTTGAGGCCAACTGGGCTACATAGAGATGTCCAGGCCAGTCTGCTGATGCTAAGGAAAAGTGCTTATGTCAAAAAAGTCAAGGGCAGGGTGTGTGGTGTAGCTCCTAGCCTAGAATCCCCAGTGTGGGCTGGGGGCGTGGCTGGAGAGACTGGGGAGCTGCGTGGGTTAGCAGTAGAGGCTTGCTTAGAACCTGTCCCCATACCTTCCCTGCCTGCTGGCCCCACCCACCCTGGAGTGCCTTTTGTTGGAAGAATCTAAAACTTCATTAAGCCTGATTAGCCAGCACCCTAGAGGCCTGAGGTGAACACTCAGAGCACGCTCACCTCACCTGTCAGCTTTGACCAATCACTTCTAGAACTCAAGCCTTGTCCAGACTCCGGCCACAGAAAGCATCTGCCCTGACATGTGGCTCTCATTCTCGCCTGTGTCCCTGGGTGGGCATGGGTTTTCATGGGCTTCTGGACAGTTCCAGGAAGTCCCAACAATGGCATGCATGTTCCCTTCCCTTCCAAAGTGGAAGTGCGCACCTCCAGAGGCTTAGGCCGGATATTGGCATAGAGTGAGACCCTGCCTCAGAAATGAAATAATGACTCCGAGCGTGGTGGCACACACCTTTAATCCCAGCACTCAGGAGGCAGAGGCTGGAGGATCGCCATGAGTTCAAGGCCAGCGTGAGACTTCATAGTGAATTCCAGGTCCGCCTGGGCTAGAGTGAGACCCTACCTGGGGGTGGGGGGACAACAGAACAGTGTCCTTCGGGTAAAGGGCAGAGAAGGGTGTGAGCTGGAGTGTGAGATGTGAGGCTTCCTCCCCCTCAGCCAGGTTTTGGGAAAGCAAGGAAACACACATAGAAAGAGGGCATGTGTGGTGTGGGATTGTGCTGCTCGGGGCAGGCTGGGAGGACTGTCTCCTCAATGATGGCCACTGATCCGCTCTGAGTCTACAGAATGGTTGGAGCAGCTGTGGATGGCACAACCCAGCCCCAAGTCTCAGCCCTGCCACATGGTGGCTTTGAAAGCTCAGACAGCTGCTTGGTTCCTTTGAGCCTCATCTTTCCTCTCTGGGAACTAGGAGAACAGCCATCAGCCTCTGCGGGGAGGCGTGTGCTCCAGGCACAAGTCAGCAGCCCTCAGGACAGACAAGCATCCCCAACAGATGGAATGGGACATGCCTGTAACCTCAGCACTTGGAAGGCTGAGGCAGGAGGACTGCTGTATATTCTAGGCCAGCCTGCTATAGTGTGGCAGCCTGTCTCAAAAAAACATGGTGCACACCTTTAATCCCAGCCGAGGTAGGAGGATCGCCTTGAGTTCCAGCTCACCCTTAGATTACATAGTGAATCTGAGTCATCCTGGACTAGAGTGAGACCCTACCTCGCAAAATAAACAAACAAAAGAAAAAGAACAAAAATGAAGGACTGGGGAGATGGCTCATTGGTAAAGGAACTTGCTTGCAAAGCCTGCAGCCTGGATTCAACTCCACAGCCCCCAGGTAAGCCAGATGCAAATATGGCACAAGCATCTGATGTACCCGTACACATATACACATGCTAACAAAAACTTTTCAATAAACATAAAAGGGGTTGGGGTGGAGCTCAGTTGGTAGCATACTTGGCATGTGCAGAGCTCTGACTTCCACTCCCAGCACTGCATGACTGGGTATGGTGGTCCATGCCTGAGACCCCAGCACTCCAGAGCTCAAGTTCGTCCTCAGCTACATAGCAAGATTAGCTGAGACTATGTCCACCCCGTCTGAAAAAGAAAGAGGAAAAAGAAATGGTTAATATTGTGGTCCAGAGAGAGCACAAAAGAAGTCCATAGAAGAATCTGTGGGGCAAAGGGATCATGTGAAGGTAATTCCCATTGTTGCTGCTGCTTTGAGACAGAGCCCAATAAGTAGTTGATGATGGCCTTGAACTCCAAGATTGGCCTGCCTCCACCTCCCAAGTAAGTGCAGGGATTACAGGCATGCATTGCTATGCCTAGCTAAGCACAGTTCCCTTCTTTTTGTAGCAATTCACAGTTCCCACCCGCCCTGAGCTGTGTTATCTTGTCACACAGAATCCTGGGATATCTGCCCTTTGCAGAGGCAGGCACAGGCTCAAAGAGGTTAAGGTCCTGAGCCAAGGTCACACAGCACATGAAAGACATAGCAAGGACCACAAGTTTGTGTTCGTGTGTGTCTGTGTCTGTGTCCATAGAGGCAGGGTCTCATTCTGGCGTTGAACTCACTCTAGTCCCAGGCTGGCCTTGAACTGCCATCACCTTAGCCTCCCAAGTGCTGGACAAAAAATCTTGGGCCACCGTGCCTAGCTTCTCTCATTTTTTTCTGAGACAAGGTCTTCCCTTGGAGCCTAGGGTGGCCTGGAACTCTCCTGCCTCAGCCTCCAGAGTGCTGAGCTGGCAGGTGTCTGCCACCACACTTGGCTCATATAAGCCCATTCTTCGGGTTATAGATATGGTAACTGCACCCAAGGGCGTGTTGTAATTGGAGTATTTCCAGGACGATGCTGGGTCTTAAGGAACAGAAGCGAACTCCTTGCACAGAGTAAGGGAGACAGCTTTGTCAGTAAGCATCAGTGTGTCCGAGGTCCCCACCAAAGCAGCGTTGAGAAGCGACAGCTAAGACAAGTCATGAAGCCAAACATGGACCCCACGCCACTGCCCACTGTGCCCCTCTGAGCCCTCCCTGACTGGACCGCCCTGGTGCTTGTGGTGTTGGGGGTCAAAGCCAGAGCATTGTGCAACCTCGGAGCTACATCCCCAGCCCAGCAAGCCTTTTTTTTAAATATTTGATTTATTCATTTTCAAGCAGAGAGATAGAGAGAGAGCATACCAGGGCCACCACCTTGGGGGGCTGGCTTATGTGGGTCCTGGGGAATTAAACCCAGGGCCTTAGGCACTGGAGGCAAGTACTTAACCGCTGAGCCATCTCTCCAGCCCTTATTTTACTATTTGAGAGAGAAGAGTGTGGATGGTCGTGCCAGGGTCTCCTGCAAACTCCATACATATACTGGGGAATTGCACGCAATCGCCTTTAACCACTGAGCCATCTCTCCAGCCCCTTCACAGTTTAGGTTTGGTTTGTTCGAGGGAGGGTCTCGTTCTAGCTACAGCTGGCCAGGACTTCACTTTTTTTTTTTTAGGCGTGTTCATAGACTTTAATTAGTTAACACCTTCTTTCACATGCAGCCCAGGTTACAAGTTTTACTGTTTTTCACCTTCTTGTGGACAGCTCAGTTAGCGTTATTAAAATCTGATGATAGAGGGAAGAATGGACAAGGATTTAGTCGGGGAAATTAACATATCATTTGGGAACAGAGTGTGAAATATCTGGACTTCACTTTGTAGTCTCAGGTTGGCCCAGAATTCTAGGTGATCCTCTGACCTCTACCTCCCAAGCTTTTTTTTTATGGTTGTTTTTTGTTGTTGTTTGTTTCATTTTTTGCTTTTTTTTTTTTTTTCAAGTAGGGTCTTGCTCTAGTCCAGGCTGACCTGAAATTCACTATATAGTCTCAGGGTGGCCTCGAACTCAAAAGGCAGTCCTACCTCGGCCTGGAATTAAAGGCGTGGACCACCAGGCCCAGCTTCCAGCTAGCACTAACAAGGATTCTTTAGATGCTTGCCCCCCCTCCGCCCCAGCCCTCATAGTACCCTAGGATAGACAAAGCAGCTCTTAGCTTCCTGTGGTGCCCACATCTGTGATCCCAACCCTCAGGAGTCTGAGGCCAGCCTATGCTACATGGTCTCAAAAAGCAAAGAGAAGATGCCTGCCAGGCGTGGTGGCGCACTCCTTTAATCCCAGCACTCGGGAGGCAGAGGTAGGAGGATTGCCGTGAGTTCGAGGCCACCCTGAGACTACATAGTGAATTCCAGGTCAGCCTGGACTAGAGCGAGACCCTACCTCAAAAAAAAAAAGAGAAGATGCCAGCGGAGCCCATTCTGTGTGCCATCCCCTGCAGGTGCGGTTCCCCTCGCACTTCAGCTCCGACTTGAAGGACCTGCTGCGGAACCTCCTCCAGGTGGACCTCACCAAGCGCTTTGGGAACCTCAAGAACGGGGTCAATGACATCAAGAACCACAAGTGGTTCGCCACGACCGACTGGATTGCCATCTACCAGAGGAAGGTGTGCCTCCCTCCAAGCATGCTCAGGGGGTGGGGGAGGCCAGTCAACTGTCCACGACTTAGGGTTAGCCTGCCATAGACAGTTCAGAGCTGGTGGGGGTCTGGAAGCAGGCTACCAGGAGCCTGGGGGTTGTGGCCATTCTGTGGCCTTGATTTTGAGGTTTCCCTGGGAATAACTTGTCCAGAAGGCGCTATACCCTAGTGCAGGCATGGGGCACCAGCAAGCGTCCTGAATGTTGGCCATTTACATTTATTGTAATGCTGAGCCCTGGTGGTCCTCCACAGGTGGAAGCTCCCTTCATACCAAAGTTCAAAGGCGCTGGGGACACGAGTAACTTTGACGACTACGAGGAGGAAGAGATCCGGGTCTCCATCAATGAGAAGTGTGGCAAGGAGTTTACTGAGTTTTAGGGGTGTGCCTGTGCCCCCATGGTTTTTTTTTTCTTTTTTTTTTCTTTCTCTTTTTTTTTTTCTTTTGGTGGGGGGTGGGAGGGTTGGACTGAACAGCCAGAGGGCCCCAGAGTTCCTTGCATCTAACTTCACCCCCACCCCACCACCTCAGGGTTGGGGAGCAGGAAGCCTAGGTATTGAGAAGGAAGGAAAAACCAGCTTATTCCCCCCTCTCTCCCTTGGCCTTCCTGCCTCTCCTCCCACACATTACCACCCCGTACCCATTTCTCTGCCTGTTTTAAATGAATTTCTTGCTCCAGTCAGACCCAGTCTTACTGGTGTATCCAGGGACAGGGTGAGGAAAGTGGGGGCCTGGATCCCCCAGCCCCCCACCCCACCTGGGCACTAAGGGTGAACAGACTGAAAGCCAACCTTCCCTCCTGCAGTCCTGCCTGGGAAGGAGAATTTTAGTGACGTGTACAGAGGGCTGCTTGCTAGAATTTTCTTTTTAATCTTATTTAAGTTCCACCAGTGCCTCCCTCCTAACTCTACCCTCGACCCTCTCAGGCCCCCTTGTCACTCCCTGAATCCATTTCGACCAGACTGGGAAGCAGAGTGACTAAAGGAAGGAACTGGGGTTTGAACCTGGCCCTGAGCTGCTAGCCTGGGGGGAGGGCCTTTCCCAGGGGTCCTGTGCCCCCCCCTGGACACCCCTCTCTAGCTCTTCTCCAGCACCTCCTTCACCCTAGGGCTATGGGAGCCAGACACAGCAGCTGCCCCTCTTCCCTGCCAAAGAGGAATCTGTCCCCCAAAAGACAGAGGGGGAGCCCCAAGCCCAGCGTCTCTCCTCCAGCAGACCTTCCCCCAACTCCTGAATTTTATTCTCAGCTAGATTTTAACGCCCAGCCTCCTCTCTGGGAAGGCCACCCTACAAAAGAACATGGAAGCGGCAAACACCCCACCGCATGGCCCAGGGTTCAAGGCCAGGGTTGCTGGGGCCAGGGCTGCCTGTCTCATCCACCTAGCGGCTTCGGAGCCTCTCCTAGCTTAGCTGTCAGCTGTCCATCACCTCTTCCTGTGCGCTGCTCCCACTGCAACCCCACCCCGTCTGATTTGTGCGTTTTCCTCTGTATAGAAAGGTGGGGGGTCGCTGGGAGCCACCCCCTTGTCCCGGTGTTTGTCCCTCTCGTAACTTCTCCCAACCCCAAGGAGCGCTCAGGCCTGGGGTGGGGCCCTGGGTGGACGCAGGGGGCCATTCAACCTGTGTGCTGCGAAGGACGAGACTTCCTCTTGAACAGTGTGCTGTTGTAAACATAT
Organism: Zapus hudsonius; assembly: GCA_004024765.1. Taxonomy (NCBI): domain Eukaryota; kingdom Metazoa; phylum Chordata; class Mammalia; order Rodentia; family Dipodidae; genus Zapus; species Zapus hudsonius. The sequence goes on along the minus strand of PVHP010045976.1, from coordinate 6,066 downwards.
TTGAAAACTATTACCAATAAAGTTTTGTTTAAAAAAAAGTGTTGCTTGTGTTCCCGACTTCGGTCACCCACACACACACTCCTCCCAGGGGGCTGCAAGGTAATTTCGGACCTCAACGTCCCGGGGCTCGAGATCCCGGGCCAGGGGTGACGGTGGAACCGGGTTTAGCTGGAATTCCACCACTATCTCCGCCAGAGAAGGGGGCGCCAAAGTGCCCTTTGACCCCGAGTTCGGGGATCCCCAGCGCGCCCCCTCTTCGTCCAGCTCGGGACTAGGGCGCTTTAGGGGGACGCGGGGCCGGCGCGCCGGGAGGCCGGGCGCAGCGGGGGCGGCCCTGGCAGGAGGGGCCGGGAGAGCCCGCCGCGCCCGCCACCCGCACCTCGGCGCGGCAGGGGCGCAGGGCGACGGCGGCCGGAGGGTCCCCGCGGCGCTCCAGGAGCGCGGCAGCCCGAGCCGCGGGCGGCGAGTTCCCGGTAAGTGCGGTCCCGAGAGCGGAGCGCGCTGGGGAGGCGTGGAGAGGGGGTTGGGCGCCGGGGACGTCTGGGTCCCGCGCCCAATGGCTGGAGGGCGGCCGAGCACCGCCCGCCGCCCTGCCCGCCCCCTCTCCCCTCCCCCCGGCCTCCCCTCCCCCTCCCCCGCCCGCCGTTCTCCCCCGCCCCCGCCCCGGCGCCAACTCCGCGGCGCCTCCTTAAAAAGCGCGCGGGAGTTGTAAGGGGGGGCCGGAGGGAGCCGGAGTGAGCGAGAGCGCAGGGTAAAAGGGGGCGGGCGGGGGGCCCGGGCTCCACCTTAAAAGCGGGCGCGTGGGGGTGGGAGGGAGGGAGGAAGGCGGGCGGCGGGGAGGAGGGAGGGGAGGAAGGGGGGCCGAAGTGTCCCGGGCGCAGGGCGCGCGTGCGGCGGCGGCGGGGAGGGGCCGGCCGCGCCGCGCTCCCCTCCTCCTCCTCCTCGCATCCCCGGCCCCGCGCGCGCCCAGCAGAAGCGGGTCTGTGTGTGCGTGCGTGCGAGCGAGTGAGTGAGTGTGTGCATATTTTTTCTCTTTTCTTTCTCTCACTGTTTTTTTTCTCTCGCTCTCTCTCTCTCTCTCTCTTTTTTTTTTTGCAAAGAAACAGCAGCGCCGCCGCCGCTCCGCCGAGGCGCTGCGCCCCCCGGGGGGGGGAGGCGGAGGAGGCGGGCAGCGGCGGAGGGAGGGGAACCGGGGAGGGGGCGCCGCGCTGGGAGGGAGGCAGCGCGCACGGTGCAGCCGGGCCGGGCGGGAGGCATGGCGGGGCCCCCGGCCCTACCCCCGCCAGAGACGGCGGCGGCCGCCACCACGGCGGCCGCCGCTTCCTCGTCCGCCGCTTCCCCGCACTACCAAGAGTGGATTCTGGACACCATCGACTCGCTGCGCTCGCGCAAGGCGCGGCCGGACCTGGAGCGCATCTGCCGGATGGTGCGGCGGCGGCACGGCCCGGAGCCGGAGCGCACGCGCGCCGAGCTCGAGAAACTGATCCAGCAGCGCGCCGTGCTCCGGGTCAGCTACAAGGGGAGCATCTCGTACCGCAACGCGGCGCGCGTCCAGCCGCCCCGGCGCGGAGCCACCCCGCCGGCCCCGCCGCGCGCCCCCCGCGGGGGCCCCGCTGCCGCCACTGCCGCGCCGCCGCCCACGCCCGCCCCGCCGCCGCCGCCGCCCGCGCCCGTCGTCGCCGCCGCCCCGGCCCGGGCGCCCCGCGCGGCCGCCGCCGCCGCCGCCGCCACAGCGCCCCCCTCGCCCGGCCCCGCGCCGCCGGGGCCCCGCGCGCAGCGGGCCGCGCCCCTGACCGCGCCGCCGCCCGCGCCCGCCGCTCCCCCGGCGGGGGCGCCCCCGGCCGGTCCGCGCCGCGCCCCCCCTCCTGCCGTCGCCGCCCGGGAGCTGCCGCTGCCGCCGCCGCCACAGCCGCCGGCGCCGCCACAGCAGCAGCCGCCGCCGCAGCAGCCACAGCCGCCGCCGGAGGGGGGCGCGGCGCGGGCCGGCGGCCCGGCGCGGCCCGTGAGCCTGCGGGAAGTGGTGCGCTACCTCGGGGGCAGCGGCGGAGCCGGCGGCCGCCTCACCCGTGGCCGCGTGCAGGGCTTGCTGGAAGAGGAGGCGGCGGCGCGAGGCCGCCTGGAGCGCACTCGCCTCGGAGCGCTCGCGCTGCCCCGCGGGGACAGGCCCGGACGGGCGCCGCCAGCCGCCAGCGCCCGCGCGTCGCGGAGCAAGGTGAGCGCGCCGGGGCGGGGAGCGGGGGCGCCGCGCCGCTCGTTGGGCAGGTGCGGGCGAAGTTGGCGGCGGGGACGAGAGTCCCAGGAGGAAGTGGGCGGCGGGTGGCCAGGGCTTTGCGCGCGTTCCCCGCGGACTCCGCGCGTGGTGACCTTGGCAAGTGGCTCGATTTGCCCGAGCCTCAGTTTCCTAGGCTGTAAAGGCGCTTAATGACAGTAGCGACCCCTTGGGGTTGTCGAGCGAGTTTAGCTAAATTTTGCCGTTGAGGGCTTTATTAGCCCAGAACCTGGCACGGAGTGGATACGTAAAAGTTACTCTGTTGTTATTAAAGGTGGCATCGGGCACCCGATTCCGTCCGGGATCCCACGATCCGGGTGCGGGATTAGAAGATCTCCTAACCTTGCCTGCTTCTCTCTCTGGCCCCAGAGAGGTGGAGAAGAGCGGGTGCTTGAGAAAGAAGAGGAAGATGAGGAAGACGAGGAAGATGACGAGGACGATGTGTCAGAGGGCTCCGAAGTGCCTGAGAGTGACCGGCCTGCAGGTGCTCAGCACCACCAGCTTAATGGCGAAAGGGGCCCTCAGAGTGCTAAGGAGAGGGTCAAAGAGTGGCCGCCCTGTGCACCCCACCAGGGCCAGGATGAAGGGCGGGGGCCAGCGCCTGGCAGTGGGACCCGCCAGGTGTTCTCTTTGTCGGCCATGAATAAGGAAGGGGGTTCAGGTAAGGACCCCCCCAGGGGGTGGGGTGGGCGCAGTGGAAAACTGAACCACAGTAAGGAGACAGTGCACCATGTGTTTTTTCCTCTCCCAGCCTCTGTTGCCACCGCTCCAGATTCTCCGTCTCCTGTGCCTTTACCCCCAGGAAAGCCAGCCCTACCTGGGGCCGATGGGACCCCCTTTAGCTGTCCGTAAGTTGAGGCATCAGAGACGTGGAGGCGGTGCCCCTGTAGAGCGACAGTCTTACTAACTGTTGCTCTCCATCTTGATAACAGGCCTGGGCGCAAAGAGAAGCCCGCTGACCCAGTGGAGTGGACAGTCATGGATGTTGTCCAGTACTTCACTGAGGCAGGCTTCCCAGAGCAGGCCACTGCTTTCCAAGAACAGGTGAGTTCCAAGCCCAGGGCTGCGGATGCACAGGGCCTCACGGGGGTGTGTGTGCTCATCTGCCCTGCCGTCTGTCTCACCCAGGAAATCGATGGCAAGTCTTTGTTGCTCATGCAACGGACTGACGTCCTGACAGGCCTGTCCATCCGCCTGGGCCCAGCCCTGAAAATCTACGAGCACCACATCAAGGTGCTTCAGCAAGGCCACTTTGAGGATGATGACCCTGATGGCTTTCTAAGCTGAACGCCCAGCCCTGCCCATTCCCAGACCCCCAGTCCGACCCAGGACGTCCCCCTCAAGTCCAGGAGCTGGGGTGGGGACACCCTCAGCCCTCTTAAGGGACTCGCTCATGTCTCCCCTTTGTCTCACAATCCTGCCCTTTAACATAGCCCTTCTGCAAAGGAGTGGAGGATGGGCTGGGACTTGACCTGCTCATTCACCCCACGAGGCCAGCCTTTCTCCCCAGGCCAGAACATTTTTAATAAAAAATAAAGGAGCTTCCTATTGCCCCCCAGACCCTCTTCAGTTCAGCCAGATGTATCTTATATAAATGTTTTGTTCTGCTGTTCATCCTGGTGGGTGGTCTTGCCTCCCCACCATCCATACTCCCACCCAGCCCCTGGGGAACAGCTGGGGTAGGGGGGTTGGGAGTCCCCGGGTCCTACCCTTTCTGTCTGTCAATCGTCGCGCCAGCTGGCTGTATTGCTTTTTAATATTGCACCGAAGGTTTTTTAAATAAAATTTAAAAAAAAAAGGAACAGAAAAAACCAGAGTTCATCTTATGAATGGAAGGGGAAGGGATGAGAAGAGCCTCCTAGGGAGAGCCTAAGGTTAGAACAGACTAGTTTGGGTTTGGAGAAGAAAGCAGTGCCCGGGCTGCCTCTACTAATCCCAGCCAAGGCTCCCCGGCCAGGATCCTGCTGGGCAGTGTAGTGTCTTTAATGTCCTGCCCCCGAGTGTGATGTGCACTCTAACCCTTGGGGGGGGGTATCCTGGGCTACAGGGAATCTCAAGAAGTACTACTTTTGTCCTGTCACCTTCCCAGACCACCTACTCAAAGTGATTTAGCTAACTCCACATTTGGTGAGCCCTCTGCAGCCCCACTAAGCAAAGAGCTCATAAAAACTCACTTTATAGGCAAAGCAACCGACACTACCCTGTCAGGATGCTCAGTCACAATGTGGCGCCCCAATACCTGTTGTGTGCTTGACTCCAGGCCTTATACTTAATGCACTCAGGGCTTCCAGAAGGGTGAGAATGGATACTGTCAGCTTTGCGTGTGGCCAGGAATCCGATGCACAAGTGTCAGGGGCAGAGGCGTGTTCTGGGACCAGGGCATCCGATCTTCACTGCCTTCATGAACTCAGGGCCGATGGGTGAGGTGCCTTAACTATGGCTGTTCCTTGTTGGTAGAAGGAACTGCTAAGTCCCTAGTAGGTTCACGTGCCCAAGAAGATGAGGGCATCCAGGTGGGATGGATCCTCCCGATAGTGTCTACCCATTTGGACTTGTTAGGGATTCCCACCTAACTAGCCAACCATCTGCGAGAGAAAAAGGCACGCACTGTGAGTTGCACCCCCAGGATGCAGGCACCTGAGTGGCCTGGTCTCTGCCCCTCGGATGACTGGTCGCTCCTCCCGCGTGCCCAGTGCGCGCGTGTGCGCGGCGGGCGTGAGCGCAGCGCCCCGCGGCCGAGTGTTTAAATTCAAATGAGGAGAACCCGCGGGGGCGCGGAGCCCGGAGACGTCGAGGTAGGGGCGAATCTGAGGGCTGCGCTCTCCGATCCGACCACCACCAGGCTTCTGGGCCCCTAGGGCGGCTTGACCCCGCGGCTGACCCCAGCAGCAGAGGCTTGAAAGGCGCAGGTTCCTCCCCGGCCCCTGGATGGCGGCGGAGCCTCGGTTCCCAGGGCCACCGCCCCCGGATCCCGGAGACGACGCCTTGGAACCCAGCGCGCAGCCCAGCGGAGAGGCCAAGTGGTCGTCCCCCGGCGGAGCTGAGGGCCTCCGAGAGCCAGAGCCCCAGGAGGGCCAGGCGCAGCAGCTGCTGAAGGCCCCTGTCGCCGGCGCACCTGCCCCAGACCCAGGGCCACCCCCAACTCGCCTGCCCCTGGACGCAATGTTCAGCCCCATCACCGAGCAGCTCTGCTACCTGCTCAAGAAGGCGGATGACTTCCAAAGCTACTTGATCTACAGGTGATCCGGGATCGGGTCCTGGGGCCCCTGAGTACTGACCCAGCCCACACAAAACTGGCAGTTAGAGCCAGAGGGCAGTAATGAAGCTAACTGATTAGGAATCCAAGTTCCCCAGAGGAATGAGGGCTGGGAGCATCGAGGGTGAAGGGAAAGCTACTATTACTGTAGGGATGTAGGAATCTTTCAGGGTGTTTTTTTTTGGGGGGGGGTCTGGAGGGGGAACTCACTCTAGTCCAGGCGTGCCTGGAACTCTAGGTGATCCTACTACCTCAGCCTCCCCTCCCCCCAGTGCTGGGATTCAAGGCATGGGTCACATCACCCAGTTTCTCACAAGTTTTTTGTTTGGTTGGTGCTTTGACCTAGTCTCACCCTGTAGGCCAGGCCTTGTACTGAGATCCTGCTGCCTCAGCTTCCTGAGAGCTGCCTCCGAAGTTTGCAATGCTAGCCTGGGTGTTAAACTTGAACACAATCCACCTGCGCCTGCTGTGGGCTGAGGGCTCCTAGCTTGACACACAAGCACAAAAAACCACCAAGATAAAGCCACACTCAGACCACAGC
>PVHP010045975.1:0-13477 GCA_004024765.1 Zapus hudsonius | reverse complement strand
TCTCTCTCTCTCTCTCTCTCTCTCTCTCTCTCTCTCTCTCTCTCTCTCTCTCTCTCTCTCTCTCTCTTCTTTCTCCTTATAAATAAATAAAACATTTTAAAAAAATAACATTGATGAGTTGAGTATGAGCCTCTATTACAAAAAAACAAGCAAATTAGAGGACACCCACATTTTCCTTTGGCCTCCACACACGTGTGCATGTGTGGCACCCACATCTGCACACACAAACATGCATACACACCACACACATCTCATCACATAACCCACACCATACATGCTCTGCACACACATGCCATAAATAAATGATATCCTAAGTTGCAACTGATGAAACAAGTCTCCTGTTATATAAGACAAAAGGTAGATAACCTGGGGAAGGACAAAAGAGAGAGGCACCAAAATTGTCCAAAATACAAATCTACAGACTCTTAAAAACCTAATAACTATGCAAAATTTAAACTCACCCACTATGACTCTGGGAAATTTATGGAAGAAGGGGTGGAAAGAATGTAAGAGTCATGGGGAGGGGAGAATAACTAATGCATATGAGGGATTGTCATCATGGATTCAATGGCTTTATCTAAGAACCTATGCTACTGAGCATATTGTTGTGTTAATATATGTAATTTTAAGCCAATAAAATGTTAAAAAGGTAAAGAGGTTTTTGTTTATTCATTTATATTTATTTAATCTTGCTTGTGTGTGTGTGTGTGTGTGTGTGTGTGTGTGTGTGTGTGTGTGTGCTCTTCGTTGACACTGACTCACCTTTTCCTGCTTGTTTCTGTTCTCCACACACCTGAGTCACAAACACCAAACACCATCAGTGGCATTCTCACTGGGTAAGCTGCTTACAATATGAACAGTTTTTTTGCAGGAAATTACATGATATAACTAGCAGTTAATTCTCATTTCTTGAATAAATTTAAATAAGAGCTCCTCCACTTTGTTTAATTTCAATTTAATTAATGTCTGCTCATGTCTTACTCTGTACTCAGCTTTTCTTTCCCCTGTTCCCCATTTTTTTCACCTTTTCTGCATCTTTTTCAACTTTTTCCCTTAATCATCAAGGCTGTATAGATGTCTTGTACACTTTCAAACCTTTTGAAAATTAGCCAGATAACTACCCAGTATTTAATATCTACACCCCCAAAATAAGATGTGCCCTTAATATTTAGGGACTTTCTAATCATGGCTTGGATTTCCCCTAATCAAAGCAGAGTACTACAACATATTGTAATTTCTTCTTTTCATCAGACACATATTTTTCTTGCAACCAAAGGTCTGTACCCAATAACAATAAATTCCATTTTCAACCATAGGAGAGTATTTACATATTTAAAACCTTCACTTATATGATCATCATTTTTCCTTTTTTTATGTCAAGTGACTGACAGTTTGTGATGAAGGAAGAGTCTACTGGTTAGGAAAAGAATGAAATCAAGCTTATCTTCTCATATCATCATAAACACCATGAAAATACAGTTATTCCTCACAAATGCACATTAAGTACAGTTAAACATTCTATATGAAATTATATATAAGCTCAGCTTGCCAATATCATCTTCTAAGCTAGTGTACTCAGATAGATATTGGAAGAAAAACGACTTCTGGGATGAATTTTAAACCATGTAACAAAAATATATTGCACTTTCAAAGTATATGACATTTCATTTGAGAAATGTATCCCCATTTACAAATGTTATGGTTACTTAGTGACTGTAAATATGGTGAATATAAAATAAGTGGGGGTATTTCCACTTGTAATACAACTTAAGGCAGAGATTTTCTAATTCATGGGAAGCATATCGAGGCTGCCTTGGGAGTTCAAGTGAGCTATAGTACTGTGGGAGAGGCTAAGCATGATGTTCCTTCAGCTCAATGGACTGCGATGGAGTTTTATATTTTATGTGGCCCTAGGTGGAGGAAGTGATTCAATCTTATCATACCTCTATTCCCCTGAGAGTACAATGAGCCACAACAGTTCAGAGGAGTAGATGGAAAAATAATATAATCTGTATTATATTATATATTATTATGCTATATGGGTGGTTTTGTATGCATGCATATGTATTTTTGTATGCATGTATGTATGTATGTATGTAGAGGAAAACAAATATAAAGGAAAAATATACCAGGCATGGTTGTACATACTTATAATTCTGGCTCCTCTCAGGAGCTTGAGGCAGGAGGATTGTTTAAGGTTAGTATTTTGAGGCAGCCTAAGTAAATTAGGAAGATTTCATCAAGAGAATGAAATAGAAAAAGAAAGAAAAGAAGAAAGAAAGAAAGAAAGAAAGAAAGAAAGAAAGAAAGAAAGAAAGAAAGAAAGAAAGAAAGAGAGAGAGAGAGAAAAAGAAAGGAAGGAAGAAGGAAGGAATGAAGGAAGGAGAGATTTGACAGAAAGAGGCAAAGAGAGAGAGAAGGAAGAAAGAATGAAGGAAGGAGAGGGAAGGAAAGGGATGGGAAGAGAGAAGGAAAGAAAAAAAAACTTTCCAGTAATTTTAATAAATATATCATCATCACCACCACCACCATCCTCATCAGGTCTTTGACCACTGAAATTTTCTTAATTGACTGAAGTATCCTATTCTACCTTTAGACTGGTTTCTATGAAATAGGTACTTTTTAACCATACTCTTAGTCAAAATTTTAGATTAAAAAGTAAATAAAAGGCTGAGGAGATGGATCAAGCAGGAAAGTGCCTGCCACAAAGTCATGGGGACCTGAGTTCAAATTTCAAGCCTCCACGTAGAAAGAAAGGCATGGTGCTTAGTGTCTATAATCTCAGTACTGGGAAACTGGAACCATGAAGGTCCCTGGGGCTGGGTGGCTACTAGTCTAGCTGAATCATTGTGCTCCAGGTTCAGTGAGAGACCCTGTCTCAAAATATCAGAGAAAGAATGACTGAAGAGAGCACACTACATTAACTTCTGGCCTCTACATGTGCACACACACAAACACATTATTCACACACACATTACCTAAATAATAAATAAATTGAGTCTATAAGATAATACTAGTGTGAAGCGCATTTCAGACTTTACTACATTCTACATATTTGTAGGATTCTTATTACTGATAATAACTATGATAATGATGATGGTCACATGTTCTTCAAAGCTTCATTGCCAGCCAGATGCTTCTATTTTCTCTGCTTTGCAGTAATTTAAGTCCCTGTCTTGTATTACAATTGCCCTACTATTGAGTAATGAATGCATATGACATATATTCTGGGTACATATATAGCCTGCCTTTAGGTACCTGTAATGCAGCAAAGCCAAGTGGGATGCACTGGAAATGGAAGATAGTTATCATACAAGATAGGGTCATTGCTCTCCTTAGCCTATTAATTCGTTAGTTCACCTTAGTCTTAAACAACACATATATTATAGATTTTAACCTGCATCTCCCCAACAGAAGACCAAGGAGAGCATGTCTTTCCCTTTTCTCTCAATCCAACACTTCAGTCCAAGATAGGCATGCCTCCTGTCTACCCAAATGACAGTCAAGAGAACATCACAACTACTTCTACACACTTCTATACATTTGTTTCTTTTTATGTTTTTATGTGTTTTAAAATATTTATTTATTTATTTATTTAGAGAGAGAGAGAATGGGCATGCCAGGTCATCGAGCCATTGCAAACAAACTCCAGATACATGCACCACTTTGTGCATCTGGCTGGGGAATCAAACGCAGGTTGTTGGGCTTTGCAAGCAAGTGCCTTAACCTCTGAGCAATCTCTCCAACCTACATTTGTTTCTTTATTTTAAGGAGAAATGAACATTTGTATGTCTTTCCAATATCCTGACTGGCAGGGGAAAGAAAACATGTAGAAGAAACAAGGCAGGCAGACCAGCCCATCTGCCAATTGCAGACATTAATTTTCACAAGATGTCTAGCCACAAGTCATATCAAGAAGTATATTGGATTATCCCAGGGCATACTATTAATGAATATACAATCAACTTAACAATGCAGTCAGTATCATCTGTCTACAATCTATTTCTATAGCCTGGGAGTCCCAACTATCATGAGTTAATACTTGCTTCATATATTCTTACTTAAACAGATCTCAAAACATCACTTTCCTCTAACAAAAGAGATTTAGAAACTATTTACCACTGCCCAATGACATCTTCCTCCTTCAATTATGATAAGATCTGAGCATCCAGTTTTGTAAATATGAACATAGTTTCCTATTTAAGTTGTGTAAAGGCAACTCTGGAAATTTCTGTTTGGAAGGGGATTCAACAAGGACGCAGCTCAAGGGAGGCTTTTCTAACAGGCTTGGAATTATAATTAGACATCAGATTATTGATTGGGGATTTGTAGCTCAAGAAGAATTACAGAGAGTCTCTCTCTCTCTTTCTCTCTCTCTCCCTCTCCAAAACAAAACACAGACCTTGTATGAATTAGGAAATGAATTTCAAGTTGATTTCAAGAATCTTATAAAAACTTATTTGTTCTCATTCTTGGTGAAAAAATCACCTGGTCTTATTAGGCAGCTCAGTCTTCTTGTTAATTAAGAGGGGAGTATATCTAATAATTACCTATGCACTAATTTTAAAATATGAAATAAGAATATGAGAAGACAGAGAAAATGATTTTGAAAACATCATAATATCCAGGTATACTCATAGAACATGACAGTGAAGACTTGAGGACAAAACTTACCCAGATACAGGAGCCTAACGGCCCCTGGACAGTCTCCTCTGTCACTAGAACTAATGTATATAGAGCTATTTTACAAGTGTCATGAAGATTGATGAAGTCCCATAAAGCAGAATCTATTTAAGGTAGACGCTGAAGGCTCATGACAACCCTCTCAGAAATAGTAGAAAATCAAATAAAAATATTACCTTAAAAATTCTGAATGAGCACTGGAAAAGTCATTCTTCTCTCACTACTTGTTGATAACATTTCATATAAGGTGATGAGTCTGAAATAAACTCACTGTTTGTTTCATAATCAAAAGGAACAGCTTTAGTGCAAAAAGGTTAGTACACCCCTATAACTCAAACATTGCCAGAGTGTTTGAACTCATGTCTAAATAAATTACAATTGTCTAAGCAAATGCATCATAACATAATGGTTTTCCTGACTTAATTTGATTTGCTTTCCTCTTATACTGGAAAAGGCAAGACTGGATCACTGTCTTTTGTCTCTAGAGCATTTCCTTTTGTCTGAAGTCATATTTGCCATGTATGCATCATCACACTAACGAAGGTGGTAAAGAGGTAGCATGGAGTTAGAACACATTAACAATTACATATTGTAGCAAATTGATCAGTCAATATGATTGTTTCAATCTTTTTACAATGAACTGTCAGATTATCAAGCTGCAGACATGAAACAGATCTTCATGGTAATATCAAACTTTGTTTTATTTAAACCAAAATGATCTTGTATACCTTCCTGAAAATTCTAGTTTTGAATTGCCATTTTCTTAAGGAAAATTTTATCTTAATTTACACTGGAATATGAACTTCACTTTGCTGTAGTACAAAGTACCAAGCATCATTTCTAACTATGAAAAAAATTCTTATAATGCCATTTTACATGTTTAACTTATGTGACCATTCATGTAGAAGTAAATCAGGATTTTTTTTAAATCCTCAAGTTGTATTCTAAGACCAAAGCTGCTTTACTAAGTGGCTCCATAATTTTAAAAAGACCTACTATATTGGTCACTGTGAGCATGTCCTTACGGAAATGAAATTCTCCTCACTGATGGCCCTCTAAGCATCATGTAAGGATTGTATTTCAAAGCTCTCAGCTACAGCCCACTTTCCTCTAGGTCAGGTAGCAGCTCACTATCTCTCCCAAGAGAAGGTCCTGGCTTGTGTTGATTGATTGCATTTTTAACAATGTTAGAAGTAATGCTTCTTTATAGATGACAGGCAATGAATCCCTTCTATTATTTCTTTATTAATGTCGTTCTTTCCTTGTATAGCTGTCGCTACCAATTTTCTCACCAACATTCCCTTTTATAATTCCAAGATGTGTTAGGCTTCTTCTGTGATTTGCTTTCCTCCCTCTTAACTACTAAGAAGTAGACATTGTTATATTTTTTTAGGTTTGCTAATTATATGAGGTTTTCTAATGCATATACCATATTTTTTCTTTATTTTGCAAGAGTTCTGATCATCACATAGTCTTGGTGAGGACCTTTTTATCTGAAAATGTTTCTATCAAGAAAATACCCACAAGTATGATCTTCTGGTGGCATTACAATTGAGAGCAGGAGAAATGCACAAGAAAGAGGTAAAGCATCCTCATTAGCAACATGGGACACAGGGAATGATTAAATATAGAAATTGAATAAAAAACAGTAGTTAACAGTGAGTCTTATTTAAAGCTTTTGTGAATGATGGGATTTTCATGTCATTCCTTTAGACAGTGGATGCAGTTGAGAAATAATTTCTACTTGGAAATAATTGGGATTTTTTAAGAGTATATAGAAATTTAAATTCCTATAGACATATAAGTGGGATTTCCAGGAAGCTGATGGGTTAAAAAAAATCAGGGCAAAATTTAAGACTAAATATGAAGCCTGCAAGTGGGAACTAAAAACACAAACGTGGATGAAATAAATTTATGAGTGTGAATGGCTGAAAGAGCAGAGAGCTAATTAGGTTGACATGGAGAACTGTGAGATCCTGCTGAGAGTTAAGGAGGACACAGGGTTAAAAGGAAAGTTGAGAGTGGACTGAACCCTCTCTAAACTCCAGCCACCTGTTGGGTCCCAGCAAACCCTGATAAGTCCAGAAACTTCAGGGCCTGAGTTTATTGGAGTTCACATAATTCAGCTATAAGGTCATAACAAGGCCCAGGCAACAATAAAGTCCTTCCAGCTTACCTATGCAGCTGGCCCCTAATAATCCTTTTATGAGACATCCACAGACCACCCTGCCCCTGCCAATCCCCTTGCCATTTTGCCCCTGCCTCTCCTTTTCCTGCTAAATCAAAGCAACCTCCTCAATTTAATAAACCAGCTGTTCACTGCAACTGCCTCCCAAGAGTTCTTCCTCTCATCAGGTTGGCTTACAGCTGTCCCAAGACTCTGTCCACACAGCTCCATGGATAAACAGAGAGTTGATGTGGGCAGCAACTCCCTAAGTAATCCACGGACAAGAGAGAACGTCAGTATTTAAAGAATGGGTAGGGAAAAGTAAATGCACAAAAGAATTGGAGCAGAAAGGTCTAGAAGATAGAGTGAAACCCAGGAGAAAGTAAAGCCATAGAGACTGCAGAAGGGTTTCTTGCTTGAAGGAGAAAATAGTCAAAAACAAGTAAAGAACTCTATAAGGGGACATTGTGTAGGTCATTGTTAATCTACAAAGAAAAGAGAGAACAAATTTGTGCTGAAGGTGTAACTCTACATTTTTATTTCTCTGTAGGGAAGTGTGCTTTTCACAGTGAGTTCAGAACCAGCCCAACCAACCAGAGATGTGATATTGAGAGAGGAGAGAGGACATTTTAAAGTGAATAGGACATTTTCAAGAGTCTTCAGATGAATTTAGAAAATGCAAAGAATACTAATAGACTGGAAACTAGCTCAGTGGTTAAAGGTATTTGCTTGCAATGGCCCAGATTCTATTCTGAAGTCCCCACCTAAAGGCAGATGCACAGTTCTGCATGCACGTATTGTATTCATTTGCAGTGGCGGAAGAATACTCTTATCAGACATTATTGTAGCTATGCTAATAATAAACTAGTTCCTTCCCTCTTGGTTATTAAGCCACCCTGTGCAGTATTCTTTTTCTGTTCTGTCTTTAGAAAATTAAAAGATGGCTTGGGGGCTGGAGAGATGGCTCAGCGGTTAAGGCACTTGCCTTTAGTGCCTAAGGCCAAGGGTTCAATTCCCCAGATCCCACATAAGCCACACCCACAAGGTGGCAGCCCTGGTGTACTCTCTCTCTTTCTCTCTCTCTCTCTCTCTCTCTCTCTCTCTCTCTCTCTCTCTCTCTCTCTCTCTCTCTGTATCTCTCTGCTTGAAAATGAATAAATAAAAATATTTAAAAAGCCAAAAAAATTTAAAAAAAAAGATGGCTTGGAAGTGTGTAAATCACCTAACTTGAATATATAGAATAGCCAATTATAGAACAGAAAAAGAGCCGAGAAAATTTAATTATTTGATATTATAGCAGATGATTTGGTAACCATTAAAATATGTGATTTTGCTATGGGTCCAGTGATGTTGTATTTTTTCCATATAAGGAAGAGAATCAACTTTTTCAACTCCAAACATAGTACTTTTTCCAATATTTTTTGGCAATTAGTAGTGCAAATAAAATGGTTTTTATCACCCTGAGTGATTATAACTGTGAACTTAATCATCTCAAAGGAAAATTTAAAGAACCATTGTTTCAGACCATTTTATTTGTGACAAAATTTTTAATTTGCTTTCAAAATGGCCATCTTCAAAATTCAAACCTTCAGCCCCAGTTACGATAAGGGAAATACTTAAGACCTAGTATTGCTTTTTAATCACTACCTTTGATTTTCAAAGTAGATGTTTCTAAATCAGAAATGTGAAATAAAGACTTTAAGTTAGAGCAATTTCCTTTCACATCAAAAGTCCCACAATCTCTTGGTCATTTATAACTGTGTTCCTTGCAGTCTGCTCTGCAGCAATTCCTAGCCAAGTTTCTCTGGAGTTTAATTCCAGGAATTGGTGGAATTAAAGTCATATTTATTCTTAGTGTCTTTACTTTTCTGTTTTCATATTGTTCTCTTTTTTATCACACTATAGTGCATTCTAGTAACATCTTAGTAGGACTTTGTCAAAGTCTGTTTAGAGGTTCTAGCTCGAGAGCAGAGCTTACTCTGCACCTTAGACCAAAGAATGGTCCTCCTCTTCCCTAGAGGGGACAGTTCAGGGAAGGATGCACGTGGAGATTAGAATGATCCTCCTCTTTCATAGAGATGGCAGCTGAGGGAAGAATGTACATGGCATAGTGAGAGAGGCAGTTTCTTTCATGCTATATGGTTATTTGGGGACTCACCTACATTGTAGTATGTTTCAATAGCTCATCTGATTTATTGCATGTGATAAAACAGTGCAATTGAATGATAAACTCAATTGAATAGATGCACCAGATTTATCATTTACTTATTGATAAATCTGTTATATCTTGAGAGGGGGAAAGCCAGTTTGAGATTATTATAAATAAAGATATAAAGAGTATTATTATTATAAATAAAGATATAAAGAGTATTCACATGCAAATCTTTGCATGTATCTGTTATTTTTCAAATTGAGAGCCTAGGGTTGGGATGGGTAGAATATATGATAAATGCCTGCTCAGCTCTTTAGAAAGCCTCTGCACTGTTTTATCACATGACTGGACCATTCTCCAGTCCCACAAGCACTTCCTGAAGTTTATTCTCTGTCCATATCCTTAGCAGCACCTGGTAGGACCTATTTGTGTTTTTTTTTTATTTTATCCATTCTTAGAGGTATGTGGGGGTGTCTCATTATCCTTTAAAATTGCAGTTGTCTAGGAACTAAAGTCATTGAGCACTGTGCCTCCAGCAGCAACGGTGGCTTTGACATTCACACAAATATGCTGTGGTGTCTCGAAATTTGCTTTCCTCACACAAATGTGTGATAGACTGACAGGCATAGGCTTTCTATAACATGACATAGCAGAAGTGAATAGCTCTCTGTTCCATCAACATGGTAAAGGTGAATGAGAACAAGTTGGTTCTCATTCTCTTGGCACATGGAAGGAAAATGAGTGATTTATTAAAACTTCAAAGTGAAAGAGTTATATATAAAGTTATTAAAACAACCTGAACCTTTTTCCAAATCCTGTTTGGTTATTACAGTCTTTATTTGTAAAAATAATCAGCATGGAATTGGCACTGAAAACTACAGGAAGAGATCCCGAGATAAAAAGCACCTCATAAAATGACAAGGAATGTTATATCTCGAGATTGTTTTGAATGAAAAATGTTTATAATGCCAGATTTCCATGCTACCCAATTAGCTTTCCCTTGTGAAAGCAATATGCAGGATCTATTAAACTAGGCATATCACATACTGCATCTGAAAATCAAAGTGTATTCACCAAAATGAGGGAAAATATTACTTAGCCAACTACTTATTGATTAAATAAATATCTATTGTATGGTTGTATGGTTGTGAAATTATAAGCAATGCAATCAAAAAAAGATGTCATTTCCTTTCATTACATGGAATTACAATGAAATGGTCATGAAACAAATGTTCATAAAACAAAAAAAATATATGTTGGTCTCTAAAATTAATTATCAATATTTTAAATATTAAATAATAATTATCATTTAAAACATAGGAATTTGTTGATTGTCAAGATGTGTTATATTTAACCATTTTATTTTTTTCAAGGTCACTGAAAGCCCTGACTAAAACAATTGTACAGTTGGTAGATACTTAGTGCTAAATTTAAGATTATAAAATAACTTAGTTATATTAAAACATGTACTTCCATTGTACAGTAGATAGTACAGTACTCATTTCCATGTCTTGAAATAATTGGTAATTTACTCCATGAAGATGTTAAATTTCAACTTCTCATGATCTGTTCTCCAATGGTTAGGTGAGGAGCAGGAGGAAGGTTTACTTGATCTCCAAGTTTCCATGTCCTGCTGATAATTTTTGGTAATCCACCAAAGGACTGATGTTTTATTAAGAAACTGGAAAAATGTTACCTATGTGATCGTTTCTGGGCAATAGCAACTGAAAAGGGTCTCTAACAGCAACCCCAAGAGTTAATAGACTCTAGAGCAAGTATGAGGAATGCTAAGATCCCCTGTTACAAAGCCCCCAATAAATTGAGTGGCTAGACCCCTTGCTTTACAAATCTAATTTATCCTGTGTTATTTTGAGCATTTATTTCATGTGAAGGAAGGCTTTGTTAGAAGCACAAGGTGGAAGAGACCAGTAGAAAGAAGACTCTTCAGGAAAAAAAAAAACACAACATAAATTTCTCCACTATTATTTTCACATTTCTTGTTAACTTACATGCCTCTCCTGCAATAAATAATTGACTATAATAAAATATTTACTACACTAAAACTATCATTAAGGTCACTGAAAGAATAAATCATCATGTTTTACAGAGTATGCCTACTAACAAACTTTATTGCTAGGATTTTTATTTGCTGGGTGATGGGATAAGCAAGGCAGTTAGAGGAAGTAGGGATTTCTAAATAAAAATTAAAACATTCCGATAGCAAGCCACTGGGATTAAACTTGACCTTTGGGAAACAAATCAAAATGTCTCACAAAGTTGTGCTGCAAGACACATCAGAGTTACTTTAATTGGACAAAATTTCTAGTGATATTCCTGGCTGTGTGTATACTCCTAACTCTCAAAGGAAAAACCAGGATGTAATGCCAGCTTATTAGCATCCTTGAAGAACAGCATAGAAATGCTCAGGTCACTCTGCATCCTGAATACTCACAGAATCTCCAACATCACATGATTCTCTTTAGCCACATGAAAATATATACATATGTGTAACATATATATCAGGTCTATTGAAATATCCTCAAATAACACTAATAAAATAGTTAATAATATAAACATACTATTATCTAATCCCAACATCTAATTGTCAAAATGAAATTTTAGATATCATTTAAACTGCTTTAGGAAACATTTATTTCTTTCAAGGGATAATTGGTAAGGTATTACTCAAATGTTAGATGATATATTGCAGTTTTAAAATGAACTAAGTAAGAATAGTATCAATGCAAACAGGTACATATTGCAATTAAAATGAGAAATTATAATTCTTAGAATTTATTTATGTTATTTCAATTTCTCACACATCAAAAAAGAGAATACTATATGAATCTGAATGATAATTTGATAAAATGTCTTCCTGATCATAACTTCCCTTTATTATTCCCAGGACACAACCTCACACCAGCTGCATTTTTCATTCTTGATTTTATAGCTACACTGTTCAAGAATTTATTGATTCCTTTAATCAACAAACATTTATTGAGCTCCTAATATGTATTTAAGCGTGGCACTATTTGTGCTTGAGGTATAAGATGCCTATGGCCTCCTTCATTCCTGCTGTATAGAATGGAGTAGATCCACTGTCTGTGCATGAGTCCCTAAAGCAAACTGGAAAGACCGCATCACTGAGGTTGATAATATAACTAGGGAAGCTGGAGTGTTGTGAGAGACACTAATGATGATGTTGAAGTCACTGGGAACTTTCTTAGGAATTAGATGAAAAGAATATAGAGCCAGAATCTAAAGTCACAGGAAAAGCCAGAAAGTTATAATGACTTTTATCTTCCCTTCATTTTGTCATTCTTCCCTTTTTTCTGTTGAAATTTTGTCCACATTCTCAATATGTAGAAAAATATAATTTGTTATGAATCTTTTTTTCCAAGGGAGATGACAAGAATAAGCAAGATGCACATGATATTAATCAGGGTTGGGAATCAACAGCTTAGACTGGTTGGTAGGATACACAGTATAGCAAGTGGGGTCTGGCACAGGGCTCAAGAGAGGTAATAACCAAAGGGGCTATGCTGGGACTGTAAGAGAAGCACCCTCTCTGGTGACCAGCACGCAGGCATTTTCTATCCCTGAGCCTTTCAGCAGAAACACCACACAGGCTGAGAAAGCAGAGAAGCACTACCTGGCAAGGAGCTGAGAAGGAGTAAGGAAGGAACTAGTATCCCCAATATACAAAGGGAGCAGGGAGTGATCCATGGATTGGGACTTAAGATCAAAGACCAAGGCAGAATCCTACATCCCAATTTAAATTAACACAGTGATAAATTTTTTTAAAAAAAAAAAACCTGTCAAGTATGCAACAAAGAAGATGAGGAACAGTAAATCTGAATGTCATTGACCCTCAAAACAAACTTATGCGTCTAGGAATTGCATATTCACCAACAAAAAGGTAGGATTCCTCCCAGAAACATGGAAGGTGTCCATGCAAATAGGGCTTGTGTTTTAAAGTTCACTTATCATTAGAGTGAAATCATCCCCAAGGAAGAAAAGAGGAAGAAGAAAGGAACTTGAAGGGGACAATGTGAACACTCTTAGTTGCCCTGGAAGCCCATCCACCTGTTTCTAGACTAAAACATTGAAGCTGCAATACCTATTTTCTGTCCCATCAGAATATTAAAAATAATAGCAGAGGGCTGGAGAGATGGCTTAGTGGTTAAGTCACTTGCCTCCAGTTCCTAAGGCCCCAAGTTCAATTCCCCAGGACCCACATAAGCCAGACCTACAAGGTGATCACAGGGGAAAACATGAAACTGAGGAAAGCAAAACAAGCAACTTTCATAAGATCATTCTATTTGCAAACAAGAGATGATACTTATCTCCCTTGCCAGGTTTCCAAAGATGACTTTGGATATATATATATATATATATATATATATATATATATATATATATATATATATATATATATATATATATATATATATATATATATATATATATATATA
>PVHP010045974.1:0-13483 GCA_004024765.1 Zapus hudsonius | reverse complement strand
ACAAAATGCAGAACTCCAGGTCAGGGTTCTGGCTCTTCTTTTGCATATCTATCCTTAGTATTTTACATCCAAATTAGAAAGGGTCAGTCCCCAGGAGGCTAGGCCAAAGTGGTACTTCCTCTAGCCAGAAGCCTGGAGACAACTAATAATTTTAATAAATCCTTAATTCTTTTGGGGGACATTATTCAAACTACCACAACTGCTAACCCCTCTTTTCAGTCTTTAGACTTCTTGTTTCATTAAGGGAACTCTCCATTACATCATGTTACAAAATTGAGGGTGTCCCTACCTCTGGTATCTTTCACATCCTTTAATCCCATCTGTAAAAGCTTATCTCTAACCTTGATTTTATACTTTTTAAAAAATCTTTATTATCCAAAATTAGATACATTGTATGAGCAATCATTGTGTCAGTATCCCCATTCAGGACACCTCTCTGTTCCCAACCCACTGAAGATCCTCCTCAGTGGGCATATCCATAGTGGGGGGCTATGGATAGCACAGGAAGCAGCCAGGTTTCCCCCATTTGTGTGTTGTTGCTGCAGGGGACAATGTCTCTGTATATTCTCCCCCACAATAGCTCTTACATTCTTTCTTCCCCCTCTTCTGTTCAGTTCCCTGAGTCATGGTGGGTGAGTTTTAAGTCTACTTTATTGTTGATATCTTAAGAGTCTCTGTGCTTCTACTTTAGGTAGTGTTGGAAATTTCTGGTGTCTGTCTCACTAACTTATCCTGGGTTGACTGCTTGGCTGTGGTTTATAGTCCTCTTTCTTGCCCCGCCACTCTCTCAAGTGTTTCACTTGGGGCCTATACGATAAGCCTGTTGTGGTTTATCTCTTACTGGGATGCCTGTGGCTCGGTTGGTGGAGCTGGAATGACCACAGCTCTCTCATTGCCTTCTGAAAAATACAAAGAGAATCTCCATCAGAGAGTGAGATCAGTATAGGTTAAATGAAATATACATTTCTATTTTGGTAAGATTCATTGAGATTAGCCTTCTCTGTATTTCTCTGGTAATAGGAATTTCTCTTTGGAGCCCAAGTTTTTGGCTCCCATAGGATTTTTCCCTGAGTACCAATTCCAGGTGATATGGGTTGCTGATAATTAATATGAAAATCAACACGAAGAGAGAGAGAGTGTGTGTTTTGGAATCCTCCCTTCTCCCTCCTCCTACTCTGAGTTCTTGTCCTCTAATGCCAAAGAATTGTACACAGGGACAGAATTAAATTTTAATTACACATTTATTCTATTTTAGTAATTTAGGAAAAGGGGAGTTGAATGGGGAACTTTCCTAGTCACCATGTGGGAAGTTACAGTGTTCTCCAGCTACCAGTGTGGGGAGAACACATGTCAGAGAGTTCAACAGAGCTTATATTATTTATCTAAATAAGCAGCCCAAGAAAAGATAACAGAAATCTCCCTTTATGAGAAAGAGAGGTTCATGATAGAAATGCCTGGAGCCTGCCCCCCCTACCCCAGCCATCAGCTTGGGTAGGGGTACAGGCCTTACCTCACTGAGGCCTGGATCAGCAGTCCTTTTACTCCATTGCCATGTGGGGGAAGAGGGGCCTACTTCCTCTAGGGAAGCTAGTTTTAAGTCCTCCCCAGGTGAGTCAGAGAGACAGCTGATTGGTTTATATTTGACCAATCAGCTTTAGCACCTAGGTTGTAGCTCTAACTAGACACCTCCCTCTCAAGGGGAGGAGGGCTGCCTCTGCAGAGAGTTCTGGCCGTCACACAGGTAAGGGTTCCTTGTCACTGAGTGGATTACTTGAGCAATTTAAATGCTGTTGATTACCCTCCCCCAAATTTTGGTGCCTCTGTTGCACATGCAATCACTTCTTGGCTGGATAATCTCTCCCAGAAGGAAGTGTGTTCAGCCTTCTCCTAGCAATAGTCTGCATTTTATATCTGTGGTCTCTGCTTTTTCCAAATATTATTGACCAATTCCCCCTAGTAGCTTATGTAGCGCCTTCCAGCACTGCACTTGCTACCATCTCGGGGCTGGTTACCATTCTGGATCTTACAGGGTCTCTCAGTGTTTTTTGGTGTCTTTCTGTGGTTTCTTCAGCAATAGAATCTTACCTTTGGCCTGGGGTGGGTATTCAAGAGCTTTGGCAGAATCCTGTCTTGTTTTGGGGACCTTGTGGGTCTCTTTGATCAACAGCTAAGTGTTGATTTTTACACTTCTAATCTTAGTATAAAGGTCAAGGTGCTGCTTCCAGTGATAAGAAGACACAGTTTCTAGTGTTTCCTTTTCCCTCAACCTCATCTCCACTTCCTTCATGTAGACTTTCCTGGCATGCCAAATTCTAGGACTTTTTACAGGTTCTACTAAGAATATCTATCACCTTTTCTTTTGGTATACATTTGTTATTTTCATTTCAATCTTAGTTATACAATTCTATTCCTTAGCTGATAATCTTCTTTGTGAATTTATGCTTATTTCCCCTTTCTGGCCTCCTTGAAGCAAAGAATTATAAAACATTGCATCTTCAAAAGGAAGTGTGTCTCTAAGAATTATAACCTTTTAATCTTCAGAGACAATATTTGAGGTCTTTTCTACAAAGAAATAGATCTTCCTCTCCCAGCATTGCAATCTAAAAATCACACAGAGAGACATAGTTTGTAATCCATTAAGTATTATTAGCCCAATGATGGGCCTTAAAAAGATAATGACCTATTGTATATATATATATATATATATATATATATATATATATATATATATATATATATATATATATATATATATATATATATATATATATATATATATGCATGTATATTGTTTATCAGATTGTTTTTTCTTGGACCAAAGGAGATGTAAAATAAGAAAAAAAAATTGACTATTTACTTAATAATGAGAAAAATAGGTCAGTAGTGAGGATGCAAGAATCTAAACCTATGCTAAGTCATGGATGTTATCACCTCCCTCCCTGCCCCCATAGCTAGTTCTTCAGGTGACAATGGTGATCTCAGATAACTACCTTAGAAGGTTCCTCCTTTGGGTGTGGTCGATGTTTCTTGTGGCTCAGCCACAGCTCACCAGTTTCCCAGATGGTGTGCTCATGTATAGCACAAACTGATACAACCTGTAGTTCCCTTAATTTAAAGCAATGAAATGTTACTGAGAAGCAAAATGTAGTATCAGACCTGGAGACTTTCTGATACCATTGGAAAATGTGGAATAAGCACAGGTAACAAACAAAGGGTATGTTAGAGCACATACAGTCCTTTTAGGAGCATCCCTCCTGTTGCCTAAACTCAAATTATAACATTACTCATTTATCTATATGCCTTGCTGCCTTGCCCCAACTCCCATTGTTGCAACATCAGATACCTGGCCCTTTAACTATAAAGATGCTAGACAATTTTTTAGGTTATGGCATTAGTTCCTATCTGTAAGGAAAGTGAGACAGAAAGTAGACTGGATTGGCTCTCACTGAGACAAAGGGACTCCTGTTTTTAAAATCAGTGAGGGGACAGCAACCTCTCCCCTGAAGTCTTGTCCTGGGTAGGAAGCCTTGAGGGGAGTTTTTAAGGACCTTTGGTGTGATATTCTAATTGATTTCACAAGTAAAATCTTCCCACTGTAGAGATGTCCTGGGCAGTCATTTATAAAGGATAGTTGGCAACTTTGTTAGACTCTTTTCAAAGGGGCTTATCAGATGTAGAGATTTTCAGATATGTAAACATATCCTCAGTCTCCTCAATGATAAGGGCTGGAGGCTGGGAATCACAGAGAGGGAGTTTTTCCTTCATTATCTAGTGGATCGTAGCATGTAGACTGAGTCATGTTGAATAGAACATTTCCACTTCCTCTGAAAAGTTATAAAAGCAAGAAATTTCTCCCCCCCCCCCTTTGGAAGATGACTCCTCTTCCTGGATTTGTTAACCCTCGTTTGTTAACACTCTTCCACTATGTACTAACCCTTTCTTACAAACTATCCCTTCAAGAAATCATTCTCAAAGTTTCTCTCCAACATATGGTCATTCGTTAACCTTCCTTCCTTCCTTCCTTCTTCCTTCCTTCCTTCCTTTCAGAACTTTTTCACTGTGAGTCTTCCAGAGTGATGGGGTGATTGGTGTTTGGTCATGATCCTTGCAAAGCTGGGAAAGCTGGACACCCACATTTTAGGCATAGCTCCATCTGTCACCACCTGACCATAGTGTAATCAGTCTCCCCAATTTCTTATTGATCAAATGGAAGTAGTTTGAAAGTAAATAAATGTAAGTAAAAAAGAGCTTTGAAAACTGACATCAAAAATGAAATATTGTAATAATTTATTCTCTTTGATCTTTTACTTGACCACTCTCTTCTTACTCAAAGATAAATATCAAATTCATGAAACTCTCAATGGCTTAGCATCTGATTGCTCTGTGATGTCACAGCTTTCCATAAATCCCAGCCCTGGGACATATCCATCTTTTGTCATACATGGACTCCAGACATACCTAGATATGTTCCCCCCCTGCCAGGTCTTTATTGCCAGTGCTATGTTACTCATCTAAAGTCAAAACTATACTTCAGTATTGTCCTAAGTGCATCCAATGGATGCTTCCTTTCTGCATCCTCACCCTAGAACCAAAGAAATCATTTCTTCCTAAAAGTATCCCTGTTGTCACCTATCTATCTTGACATTGACTATAGAATATTACCATTATGAATTCTCTTCATCCTCTACTGAAATTGACACATACCACACGTGATTTCCTTGTATATATTTCTTAAATCACCCATGTTAGCCACATACATACTATCCAGTCCTTAATATTAGCCACATACATACTATCCAATCCTTAATATTCCTTCACTGTATGTTGAAAAATAGCCACCACTCGTGGTTGACTTCCATACTGTCAGACTCTTCTTCTAATCTTTGCTCCTTGCAGCATCAGACTGATGTTTCTTGAGCTGATACCTGGTTTTCTTAAATCACTACTCAATGTCTCTCACAGGCTCTGCTTTGTCATGCATAAAAGCCAAGCACTTTGCCATCACAGGACAACATGAAATTGCTCCTGGCCAACCTCTCATTGTTTAATTGACCAAGACCCTCACTAGAATCCATCACTGAATTTGCTCAAAGTTGACACCTCCCATGAGCTGCTCCCCTCCAGTGATGAAACTAAGTGGCACCCCTAACATGGACTCCTTTGTCCACACACTACAGCCTAAGAACTTCTGTGGCTTTGATGAATTTACTCATGAGGTTATGTTGGGCTAGGATGAACCTATCCAACTTTCTCCCTCACTCAAGATCAGATTTCACTGTGATCAGAAATTGCTGTGCTTCTCTCTTGATTGTTCACTATTTCTTGTTTTATAAGCAAACAACTGGCAGCTTAATGCACAAAATAGTCTTCTTATGCCTTCTCTAAAATGTCATTTGATGAATGTGGAGTGGTATTATCTGAGATAAGGCATATATACAGGTTATTTTCGGGTCTCACATGACAAAGTGGTTCCAGGTTTGTGATATCTCTATAGCTGAGTGCCTATGCCTATAGAGCGAACTACCTGCTGCCACTCAATGTTTATGTATTCAATGAGGATTCCAGCTAAGTAAATCAACAGGATTTTTCTTTAATTTTTTGTACCAAGAGGGAAGGAAAGGACAGGTCAAAGAATCACAAGAAACGGTTTTTGAATCTATTTGAAAAATCACAAGTGATCAGTGCTTTTATACAGACTTTTCACTTTAGCTTGAAGGTGACTCACAGTTGTCCCTTAGAGATGGCAAGATTACATTCTATCATTACTTTAAGACCATCAGAAAAAAAATCAGGGCTCATATTTGTTTTTGTCTTTTGAATTACATTGACTAATAATCATTATAAAGGAAAAATTGGTATTTGTTAGCATCCTAGTAAATCATAAACATCTACCATGGAGACAAATGCATAGATAATAAAAATTTTAACACAAATGGATAAAGTTGCTCTTGATAGCCTTTCAGAAGGAATATCCAAAAAGATACTTGAAATGCCAGAAGAAAAAAATAAATGTTGTGCAAATAGATATACATAACTATTCTTTGTAACTGTTTCTCATGCAAGAGTATGCCCATATGATTCATCCTAATTGTTGCATATGTGAACAGTTCCTTCTTTTATTGCTGAATAGCAAATTATTATATAGTGTAGCAATTTATTTTCATATCTATTGACCCATTAGAGTTTATTTGGGTTGATTTCATCTTTTGACTATAAAACATAACGTTGTTTTGGGCTAAGGTTTAGATCAAAGGTAAAATGCTTGTCCATAATGCATGAGGCCCTGGATTTACTCCCTAGTATTACAAAAATTGTTTTGAACATTCATGTTCTGCTTTTTGGGAAAACATTTGTTTTCATTTCTTTCTGTTTTTTGACAGTGCTGAGGATTGAACTGAGGGTCTTGTGTTCCATACTAGTGCTCTTCCATTGATCTCCATTTGCAAACCTTGTGATTTTCTCTGTGGTAAAAATATAAGATGGTATTGTGACATCTTATGGCATTCCTATGGTGAACATTCTATGCAGCTTGGAATCTTTTCACCACTGTGTGGACTTTGTATTCATTGTACTTTTGCTTTCCTGCATTAGAGGGTAGCACACACCAATGTAGCTTGCTCAACACACTGGCTAAAGTGAATTGAACAAGTATTTTATGCTCCTTAAATTTGTTTCCTACATTTAAAAGCGAAGCAAATGGTAGTTCTTCTTATGCTTCATGGGAGCTAAATGTTGATATGCTGGTCCACACACAACAAATACCCAATAAAGATAATTTATCACCTATAGCTGAATGAGCAAAGGGCATACGTAGCCAGGCTTCAAAGAACCCATAGTCCCAGCACTTAAAAGGCTAAGGCAGGAAGATCACAAGTTCAAAACCAAACTGAGCTACAAAAGATCATGTCTCAAAAAAAAGAATGTGTATTTTTTAACTCATCAGGTATTTAGTCAAGAATTCTGTACAATAAACCCTTTGAGAAGAATATTAACTTTAGGGGCTACAGATATAATTGTCAGTAAAGCACTTTCTGTGCAAGTATGAGGACCTAAATTTGGATCCCTGGAACCATATGAATTCCAGACACAGTGGCACATGCCTACAATCCCAGTGCTCTGGAAGCAGAGACAAGTGAATACTCAGGGCCAGTTGGCTAGCTGGACTAGCCAAATTGATGAGCTTTGGGTTCAGAGAGAGATCTTGTCTCAATAAACAAGGTGGAGAGCGATTGAAGATGAAACTTAACATCAGCTTCTGTCCTCCCTGCATACATACACACATATGTAAAGCACCTGCACACACACATACACACACATACACACACATACAGATACCCATATACAATGCATATATACAACACACACTTGCAAATAAGTGAAAATAATAATAGTGACTTTTAAAATAATTAATTCTTGGCTGCGTGTGGTGGTGGTACATGACTGTAATCCCAGCACTCTGGAAGCAGAGGGTAGGAGGATCACTGTGAGCTGGAGACCACATTGAGACTACATAGTGAGTTCCAGGTCAGCCTGGGCTAAAGCGAGATGCTACTTTGGAAAAAAAAAAAAAACAGAAGGGCAGCCTAAGTAATGCCAGAAGGTGTTGCACAAGCTGCCAGGGGAACCAGACCAACGACATGCTGAGAGAGCAGGGACATCCTCTAGCTACACCAACTGATGGCCTGAGAATGCAGAACACTCTGTTTTATGGCACAGACAATCAAGAAAAGAAGTGCCCATCTGTACAATAGTGGCCCTCAAACTAGGTGGGTAATCAACAGCTGGCTAAATGGCTATGAGATCTGCTCAGTGGCAGGAAACTCCTCAAGACAACCTTGAATAGGGACCAAGAACCCCATCTCTGTGGGGAAGTTCTCACTAATCATAGGTCCTCAGAAAGGCTACACCCTCCAAACACTCACCAGCCTAGCACTATTTGTGTTAAGTGACCAATAATGATATCACTCTCCTCTGGAGACTCTTTGTATTTTTCAGAAAGCAACGAGAACCAGGGACAACTGAACTCCACCAAAGGGACCTGATTTGACAGGGGACACCCAAGCAGGAGACTGTCCATGTAGAGCCCTAATACAACCTCTAAGGAAGTGGGATGATGAGCAAAAGATCTCACAGCAAGGCAGATAACCTAGGGAAGGATAATGGAGAGAAGCACCAAGGGTGACCAAAATTGTCCAAAGCACAAATTAAGAGACTCTTAAAAACCTAATAACTATGCAAAATTTAAACTCACCCACTATGACTCAGGAAAATTTGTGGAAGAGGCGGTGGAAACAATGTAAGAGTCATGTGGGGCGGCGAGAATAACTAATGCATAAAAGGGAATGTCATCCTGGTTTCAATGGTTTTATCTAATAACCTATGATATTGAGCATATTGTTGTATTAATATATATAATTTAAGCCAGTAAAACATTGGGAAAAAAACAAGTAATTCTTGATAATACTGAAATCATGACTGTGAGGACACAACTTAAATAAGAAGAATCATTCCTGCTTTAAAAAATAATTTCTAAGAAAATGTTAATGTTCAAAATTTTTTGAAGAGCTGGGAAGATGACCTAGTAGTTAAAAGTGTTTGCTTGCAAAGCTTGCCAGCCCATATTCAATTCCCCATTACACCATGTAAAGCCTCACAGGCATCTTTATGTAGCAGCAAGAGAGTCTGCTCTGTGTGTGGGGGTAGGGTGGGTGCAAACATGCACAGTCACATATGTGCATAAATAAATAAATGAATAAATAAATAAATTATCCCTTTAATAGGTAGCTAGTTAGATATTACTTGACTTGAAGGTCATTGAACTTGGTTTTCTTCTTAATAAACTGTGGAAGAGGGGGCAGAAAGATTATAAGAACCAAGGTGGGGAAGAATATCCAGATATATTGCCTCCCTCATCAACAGCACACAAAGAAAAAAACTGGCTACCTCTTCTACAATCTATAACCCCCTACCCCATGGTGTGCTCCAGCAAGCCCACTGAGGAAGGCCCCCAGTGGGTTGGGGACAGGGAGGAAAGAAATGGGGATACCATCACAAGACTTGCTCATACAATACAACAAAGAACAACAGAATGAGACGCAGAGAAAGAAGCCCTGCCTCACATGAGGTGAAAAGGCAGGGGCAGATTTAAACTTGTCCTCTGCCCTTCATACATGTGTCTAGCATGTGTGTGCCTTCTCACATAAACATGTGTATATAAACACAAAAAAATAAAATATAGAAGTCAATCTCTGTGGATTTTGTGCATTCCACATGGCTTCCTACTTTCAAAACTTCCACTGAGCCACTTTTGTACTTCATATCATGACTCCTGGGCATAAAATCTAGCATTCTTTGGAGACTATGAAAGTATGCAGAGTTGCTATCCTAGGAGAGATAGGGACATTTCAGATGAAAGGCATGCTAGAAAACTGGCCAAACATGTAGATGAAGCTCTTTGCAGCAGCCTTAAACTATGGGCTGCTTTATATTTTGAAATCAGGCCCAAGGATAAATAGGAGGGCTCATTCTGAACCCTGTAATTATCTTAACTCTCCAAGGGACAACCCTTTCTGTACTTTTGTACTTCACTCTTTGATTTTTTTAATATATACTTATTGTCCATAATGAGTTACATTATTTAGTGGGCAAACAATGAGTTGTTTTCCCAAATTCCCCAATGCCCCCTCCCAATCCCCGATCAGCTGGATATCCTCCTCCGTGGGCCGTCTGGATCAGTCCTTGTAGTAGGGGACCATGGATAGCCTAGTACTCAGCCCAGTTCTCCTGGCCCAAGTGTGTTGTTACTGAGGGGTGCCATGCCTCTGGATAGTCTCCCCCATCACGGCTCTCACAATCTTACCACCCACTCTTCTGCTCAGTTCGCTGAGTCGTGGTGGGCAATTGATCTCTTTTATATAGCTGTCGCGTCCAAGCTCGACCAGCAAGAAAGGACACGACCACAAGTTCTTCTCTACAGCAGTTTCTTCAGGAAACCTTGAGTTACAAATACTTTCTTTGTCTCTTCTCCCCTCCTCTTCTTCTCAGGATGTGCAGGAATTTTTAAGTCATACTACAACCTATCAGCATAACACACGTATATATTCATAATTGGTCCACATACACGGAAGCATGCCAGGCATTAAGCCATTTCCATACAAGGAGTTGTTTTTCCACTGGACATTCTCCTCCGTGGGGGTGGTGAGCATAAACCAGCGCCATCTTACAGCAAGCTCTAAACAAAAGAGAGGAACGAGGGGCGTTCCGTAGGTGGGAGTGACAGGACCTGGGCCCCGGGAAATGGGGCAGGGCTGCCCCACCCCCTTACCTCACAGGAACAGCTCACTACATATAGCCACTGCTGGGAGATGGTATTTAGCAATTATTAATGCCCGAGATTGCGACCTGTTTTGTTGTTGCCCAATATGTATGATTACCGCTGATTACCATAAACTACAACATCTCCCAGGTTCACTGAAAACTCATACAATACCTCCTCATCTTCCTTCCCCCTTACACACACACACACACACACACACACACACACACACACACACACAATGAGATGCAAATTATTGCTTTCATCTGAAAACAAAAATGTCTCGTCTTTTTGTGCATGTGTGTGCATGTATTATATACATGTTTTGACATATGCACATGTACATGTGCACATGTGCATATGGAGTCCAAGAGAGAACCTCAGGTGTGGTTACTTCTGGCACCATACACCCTTGTTTGACAATGGGGGTTTCACTGACTTGCAATGTGCCTATCTAGGCTGGACTGGCTAGCCAGTGAGCCACAGAGATCCACCTGTCTCCCTTTCCAGCACTTTGATTATGAAATCCAGCGCTTTAAAAAAAGTGAGAGTAACATGGATTAAAGGGGATAATCACAATTATTTAAGAGACTTTTTGATGGGTATACCCACTCTTCTTAACCAAAGACCAGTGGGAGCTTCTTTCTGGAGCCTTTGACCTTCCTATCCATAGGATTGTGACTTGGTTCTCAGTACCAGGTAGGAGTTCTCTCTCACTGAGAAGGCCTCATGTCCATTCAGAGAACTGATGTTTAGCCACACAGGCTGTGTGCCCCTATTGCACAGGTGTGTACATGCTGTCCGGCTAGTTGTTTTCTTAGCTTGCTTGATTCCCAATTTGCTCATGCTATTGGTAGCCATTACCTCAGAGCAGTTATCTTTGCATTTTCCACCACTGGCTACCTACTAAGTTCCAGTATGATCTCTCAATGTCCTGTGGCTGTGATGTCTGTAGCAATAGGGTATTATCAATATTTATTATTATTATTAGTATTAGTATTAGTATTAGTATTATTTTACAAATGGGGATGAAAACTGCAGAGAAAGAACCAAGATCCATTAATATAACAAGAATAGATGGCAGCCTAGTACAAGACAAGCCACCTCTATCACAAGTGCCAAGGCCTGAGACATTACAGAGGAAGTGACAATTTAAACATGAGTGCTGCTCTCACTGCTAGCCTGACAATCAACTCCAGGGAGATGGTGATAGACAAATGAGGATACTAAAAACTCATCAAAGCAGAAATTCCAAGGTTTCAGAGAGCTCAAAACGTTCCATCATATAAATATACCACAGTTTCACTGTCCATTCCTCCATAGATGGGCATTTGGGTTGATTCCAGTTCTTGGCTATTATGAATTGAGCTTCTATAAATAAAGTTGTACAAAATTTTCTGCATCGAGATGTGGTATCTTGCGGGTAGATGCCTAGTAGAGGGATAGCTGAGTCCATTGGTAGTTCTATGTCCATTCTGTCTAAAAGTCTCCACACTGCTTTCCATAGCAGTTGAACAAGTTTGCAATCCCACCAGCAGTGAATGAGGGTTCCTTTTTCCCCGCATCCTTGCCAGCAACGATTGTTGTTGGTTTTCTTTATGATTGCCATTCTGACAGGGGTGAGGTGGTATCTCATTGTGGTTTTGATTTGCATTTCCCTGATGCTTAAGGATGTTGAGCACTTTCTTAAATGAGTCAAGGCCATTTGCCCCGTCCAGCGGGTCAGGTTATTGAGCGCACTCGAGGGGGGCACCTCCTGAAAGAGCCAATGGGGGTGAGAGGAGAAGGAGACCAGGCACATAAAGAAAGACAGAGTCAGTCTGAGTAGCGTCAAGGTCTCGTTTATTGTAACATGAGCCAAACTTTTATACTGTATAGCAAGATGGGGAGGGAGGATGAAAATTTTTGGTTGCTTAGTTTTGGTTGCTTAGGCAGTCCTTAGTTTTGGTTGCTTAGGCAGTCCGTTGACACAACAAGTTTCAGGAACAATAGCATGTTCCAGGAAGTTAATCTAAAAGTACATTTTGTGAGAAATTGCTGTTTTGCACAATGCCTGGGCGCAGTGAAGTTTGCTGAAGTGGAACGGTCAGGTATAGCAACCTGCTGTTTGGTCACCAACAATTCCCCCGCTTTTCTAAAATGACCAGAATATTTTTCTGGTCAGTAGGTCCGAGAGGGCCTCTGTCTTAGGCTATATGGGTGGCACCCTGTTCCTGGCAACGTGCCATGTTGAGCCGGTCTCGACGACCTCTGTACGTTGTGCATCCAGTACAGGACCCATACTATTCCCATCATTGAGTACCCTCTAGCTAGACCAGCAAGGGGAAGTTAGGTTTTCAGCACACTAAAGCTAAGGCCCGTTCCTTGCGCAGCTTCTGGATTTTTTGTTTCCAGTCGATGGTATTGTACAGAAATTCCTTTAGTCAGTGCCGAATCGATTTGTTTTTTTATAAATTGTGTCAGTCGTTGGAAAGCCCAAGGACCAAAGGTGAGAAGAAGAAGGAAAATAATTAAGGGTGCAAGGAGAGTGGGGATGACGGTGGACAGCCATGGGGATCCCTTTAACCACCCAAATCTTTTCTCCTGTTTGTGAAAAGACCCGCCAAGAAAATTTTTTGATGGTATGGGGGCTCTCCTTGGCAGTACACAAAGGGGCAAAAAGAAGAAGCAAGCAGGCAATGGCCGAGGCATAGAGCCTATGATTCCACGACTGGTGATGAGCAGGTCTTGCCATGTCAGCATTCAGGGTTTTCCTCCTTTTAGGTCGCAGGAGTTTCTGTAAAAGAAAAAGAGTTTTGTCTCAGGGTTACCCTGGACGAGACAATTGTTATTGTTTTAGTCAAGGGGAACGATGGGTGTGGAATAGGGAATAGATTAATTAATCTCTCTGGTAGCCAGCGGGCCCCATTTTCTTTGGAGTTAAAGATGCACGCAGACCCTTTTTCCCAGATGATGACTGGGTCTGGGCTGTTCCATTTATTGGTAAGTGGATCCTTCCAGAGAACCTGGGCGTATCCCTGTTGGGTTTCTGGATGCCAATGCCGCTCAGCTGCAGACTTTCCAAAGGCATCCAGTGTAAGGAAGTTTAACACAAAAAGGGCATGGGAGAGTAAAGTCTTTTGATTTCCCTTAAAGGAAAATAGGGTTTCTTGGGAACTGAGTTTAATA
>PVHP010045973.1:0-13485 GCA_004024765.1 Zapus hudsonius | reverse complement strand
TGGGTCATTAGGTTTTTCAGACAAGTGCCTTAACTGTGGAGCCATCTCTCCAGCCCTGATTTTGATTATTTGAGATTTGTCTCAGACAAGGCTGGCTTGAACTCCCCGTCCTCCAGCCCAGCCTCCTGAATCATGGGATTCTAGGAAAACACCTCCATTCCTGGCCAGCACCATCTCTAGATAGACAGAACAGAACCCTGTAGGGCCCCTTGGGTCCCTGCAGGTTCTCCTTGAGCAAGCCCCCAGTCATGGTAGAGAGCTCCCTGCATTGTGGGTACTTTGTGACAGTGGTCCGCTATAGAGCTACAGGCCTCCTTTCCCATGGCCACTTCCCCTTTCCAGGGCCCTGGTTCCCTCATGTGTCCTGAGGAGGATTGAGGGAACCTGGCCCCAGCACGTGAGGAGCCGGCCTGAACAGCTTCTGCTGTCAGCAAGGGCAGAAGAGCATGAATGGAGCAGAGTTCCCCAAATCAGTGTGCGAAACCCCTCCCAGCTCTCAGGGAGACAGGCAGGAGGATCAGAAGTTCAAGGCCAGCACCAGATACATGAGGCTATCTCAAAAGCCGGGGGGGGGGGGGTGCAGGCGTGGTGGCACACACCTTTAATCCCAGCACTCAAGGCAGAGGCAGGAGAATCGCCCTGAGTTCGAGGCCACACTGAGACTCCATAGTGAATTCCAGGTCAGCCTGGGCTAGAGCGAGACCCTACGTCGGAAAAACATGAGCAAAACTCCAGAATTGAATTTCCAATCATTTTCCAAGTGGTGTTGCTGCATCGGGAACCACGGTTCGTGGCTGTGCGTGTCTGAGCCCTGTGATGTGGACATGGTGATTCCTGTCCTCCTTCCTTCCGTGAGCCCCACAGGACCGTCCGCAGGCTCTACCATGACCGTGGTGACGCCCCTGCAGGACGCTGTGCTGAGTACTGTCCCCTCACCCTCAGAGCGCACCCCCACCGCTGTGTCCAAGTGGCCGCACCCCAGACCTGAAGGCTCTGCTCGGCGTGGTGGACAGCGCTCGGAGCTTCATCTATATCGCCGTCATGAACTACCTGCCCACCATGGAGTTCTCCCGGCCGCGCAGGTGCTGCCGGCACAGACCCACAGACGGGCCTTGGGGTGGGGCGTGGGGAGCCCCTGTGAGGAGGGGTGGAGAGGGGGCTCTGAGAACAGAGCAGGCCCTGGCAGAAGGCTCAGTCACTCAAGGTCATCCTCTGCTACGGAATGCGTTCCAGCCATTGTGGGTCGCATGTGACCCTAGCTTAAAAAAAAAAAGTTGTTTTTTGTTTTTTGGTTTTTTTTGTGGAAAACCACAGGAGACAGACAGGGGACGGGGGTCTGCATGCTCAGGGTAGAAAAAGAGGGATGATGGGGAGACAGGGATGAGGGGAGGAAAGGAGGAGAATATTGGGATAGGAACAGGGCCCAGAGAAGCCAGGGGTGGGAGTGTGGGACACGGGGTTCAGGGAAGTAAAGTGTAGCCTGAAGCCAGGCGTGGTGGCGCACGCCTTTAATCCCAGCACTCGGGAGGCAGAGGCAGGAGGATCGCCATGAGTTCCAGGCCAGCCTGAGACTACAGAGTGAATTCCAGGCCAGCCTGGACTAGAGTGAGACCCTACATCAAAAAAAAAAAAGTGTGGCCTGGAAGTGGATGGGTTACTTGGGAGAGGGGAACTAAAAATGCCAACTTGACGTTAAGCGTGAAGGTTCATGTCTGTAATCCCAGCACTCAGGAGGCTGGGGCCAGATCATGAGTTGGAGGCCTGCCTGAGCTACATCGTGAATTCAAGGTTACCTTGGACAACTGAGTGAGACCTTGTCTTTAAATAAAAGTAGCTCAAAAAAAAAAAAAAAGTAGCTCAAAGCCATCCTTTGGTTATATGAGATCCTGTCTGGAAAGAAAAACAAAAACTAAACTGAAAAAGTTTTTGGGTTGAGTTTGTGGCTCACGCCCTTAATCCCAGCACTTGGGAGGCAGAGGTAGGAGGATTGCTGTGAGCCTGAGGCCCTGGTTGGGAGGCTCGAGGAAGGAAGTGTAGGACTTGATAGGTAAAGTAGGAGGAAGCCAGGCATGGGGGAGGGCCTGCCTGTTACCCCAGCATGGGGGAGCCTGAGGCAGGTGGACAGCCTCAAGGCTAGCCTGGGCTACTGCATGAGACTCAAAACAGATGGGGAGATGAGTCTGGGGGTACAGGAGTGGTAACCAGGAACAGGAGGTAAGGGTTGTAAGGAGGCAGGGACTGGGGGCCAGTGATGGGGTCCTCTGGGGTTTGGAAGTCCAGAAGCCAACACAGGGCTTGGGCTTGGTTCCCCAAAGCTGAGGATGAAGCCTTCCCCTGCTGCTGAGCCTCTACTCTGCTCCATCTCAGGTTCTGGCCGACCATTGACGACGCACTGCGCCGGGCGGCCTACGAGCGGGGCGTCAAAGTGCGTCTGCTCATCAGCTGCTGGGGTCACTCTGAGCCATCCATGCGGTCCTTCCTGCTGTCCCTGGCTGCCCTTCGTGACAACCACACCCACTCTGACATCCAGGTGGTAAGTGACCCCTGAGACAGTCCCCCCGGAGCTCAAGGGTGCTGACAAGGGAAGCTGGCTCAGTGGTTAAAGGCATTTGTTTGCAAAGCCTGCCCTCCTGGGTTCAGTTTCCCAGCCAGACACAGAAAGTGGCGCAGTGCCTAGCATGCTGTTTTCAGGGGCGCAGGCAAATTAATAGATGATGATAGAGATGATAGGTAGGTAGGTAGGTAGGTAGGTAGATAGATAGATAGATAGATAGATAGATAGATAGATAGATAGATGATAAATAGATATATAGATGATAGATTAGATATAGATAGATGATAGATGATAGATAGATAGATGACTGATAGATGGATAGATAGATGACTGATAGATGGATAGATAGATAGATTAATAGATGATCGATAGCTAGCTAGCTATCTAGATAGATTAATAGATAGATTGATTGATAGATAGATAGATTAATAGATAGATAGATGATCGATAGCTATCTATCTCTCTAGATAGATAAATAGATTAATAGATAGATAGATGATTGATAGCTATCTATCTCTCTAGATAGATAAATAGATAGATTAATAGATAGATAGATGATCGATAGCTATCTATCTCTCTAGATAGATTGATAGATAGATAGATAGATGATAGATGATCGATAGCTAGCTAGCTATCTAGATAGATTAATAGATAGATAGATAGATAGATAGATAGATAGATAGATAGATAGATGACTGATGGATGGATGGATAGATAGATAGATAGATCATAGCTAGATGATAGGTGATATAAAGAAAGCTAGAGAGAATAACCCAGAGTGAGTTCAGAGGGGTGCTGTTGGTCAAGACCAGGATCTGGGGCATAGGCAGAGATTCATGCTGGGATGGACAGGCATGGGGGCAGGATGAAGCTGGTACCAACATGGCACCTGCCCTTTCCTGGATTTTTCGTTTGTTTGTTTGAGGGGGGAACATAGGTACACCGCTTGCTGCAAAAGAACTTCAGACAGCCGAGCGTGGTGGCGCACGCCTTTAATCCCAGCACTCGGGAGGCAGAGGTAGGAGGATTGCCGTGAGTTCAAGGCCACCCTGAGACTACAGAGTGAATTCCAGGTCCGCCTGGACTAGTGCAAGACCCTACCTTGAAAAACCAAAAAAAGAACTTCAGACAGACTGGAGAGATGTCTCAGCAGTTAAAGGCTCCGCTTTCAAAGCCTGACAGCCTGGATTCGATTCCCCGGTGCGCACGTAAAGCCAGATGTACAAAGTGGCACATGCGTCTGATTCTTTCTCTCTCTGTCTGCCTCGTTCTGTCTCTGTAGGCATATGCCCACTTTGTGTGTCTGGCTTTTTGTGGATGCTGGGTGATTAAACCCAGGCCAGCAGGCTTTGCAAGCAAGTACCTTTAACTGCTGAACTATCTCCCTAGATCCTCTGTTTGTTTGTTTGTTTGTTGAGGTTTTTCAAGGTAGGGTTGGTAGCCCAGGCTGACTTGGATTCACTCTGTAGTCTCAGGGTGGCCTTGAACTCATGGCGATCCTCCTACCTCTGCCTCCCGAGTGCTGGGATTAAAAGCATGCGCCACCACGCCCTGTTCCCTCTTTTTTTTTTTTTTTAATATAGCAATTGTTAACTGTGGATTTTTAAAAAATATTTTTATTTATTCATTTTCAAGCAGAGAGAGAGAGAACACCAGGGCCACCACCTTCCTTGTGGGTCTGGCCTATGTGTGTCCTGGGGAATTGAACTGGGGGCCTTGGGCACTGGAGGCAAGTGCCTTAACCGCTGAGCCATCTCTCCAGCCCTCCCTCTTTTTTAAAAAAAATTTAGTCATTTTTATTTATTTTTATTTTTGAGCATGGGTACATCAGGGCCTCTTGTCACTGCAAACAAACTCCAGAGGCATGTGCCACCCTGCATCTGGCTTTATGTAGCTACAGGTTCAAGACTTTCTGAGAAGGCAAGTGTGGAAATCTCAGCCCTCAGGAGGTTGGGGAAACCAGAGAGCGATGCAGAGAACTTCCAAAAAAGGCCACAAGAGGGGCAGGAAGGGGCCTTTTGGGGTGAACACCCTCAGATGGTCTTTACTGAGGACTGACCCCCCTGGGCTCCCAAGATCCTAGGGAAGCAACTGAGTCCCCGTTCTGCACACTGGCTGGCACCCTCACCCTCCTAGCCTGGGGCTTCTTGGGGTCCCTGCCTGTACCTCATGTTCCTCCCCATCACCTCCCCTTCAGAAACTCTTCGTGGTCCCTGCCGATGAAACCCAGGCGCGCATCCCCTACGCCCGCGTCAACCATAACAAGTACATGGTGACAGAACGTGCCACCTACATTGGTGAGTGTGCCCACCCGGAGGTACAGAATAAGGGAGGACCCGGGCCACCTCATGGGGGTCCCTTACTCTCCGCCCCTCCCCCCCAGGAACCTCCAACTGGTCTGGCAGCTACTTCACGGACACAGCGGGCACGTCCCTGCTGGTGACGCAGAACGGGAACAGTGGCCTACGTAGCCAGCTGGAGGCTGTTTTCCTGAGGGACTGGGAGTCCCAATACAGCCATGACCTGGACACCTCAGCTGACAGCGTGGGCAACGCCTGTCGCCTGCTCTGAGGCCTGGCCTTGTGGACAAACTAAGGCCTGTGAGGCCCCTCCCGGGTCCCCGACACCGCCCCCATGCTCCTGCTTCTGTCTGCCCCCTCGTGTACCCACAGGCTCTCCCCACTCCCCTGCTGCTACCTCCACCCCCACTGCTCTGATGCTTGGCCCCAGACCTAGCAGAGCTGGGGGGACCAGGCCCAAAGAAGTGGGGGTGCATGCTGGGCCCAGACTTCTGGCCCACCCCCACCCCCAGGGCAATAAGGGCCCAAGATTACACTAAGTAAATAATTGTCTGTACAGCCTGTGCCTGACTGGGTGCTGTGAGGTGGGCGTTGGAGGCAGGAGCAGGCGGCATGGACCTCTGACGGGAACATCTTCCTGTTCGGAGCCGTGAGCGTGCAATGCACCAGGGGCCGGCGTGGACCGGGCATGCGTGTGGCCAGCACGGGAGGTGTGTGCTGCACACTGAACCGCACCGTCACCGTCGCTGCTTGCCAAGGTGCGGGCGGCAGAGATCAGCATGTCTGCCCCTGAGCGGGAGGGAGCCAGCGGGAACAGGCCGCCAGGTGGGTTTGCAGTTCCCACGTCTTGCATGGGTCGTGCATGCCAGCCTGTCCCGGAAGAGGATGCCCTGGTAGCATGAGCATGTGCTCAGCTCAGAGAATGTTCTGAGAGTGGACCCTTAAGGTACCAAGCTTGTTAGTTTTGGTTTGGTTTGTTTTTCGAGGGAGGGTCTCACTCTAGCCCAGGCTAGCCTAGAACTCACTCTGTAGTCCAGCCTGGCCTGGAACTCAAGGTGATCCTCCTGCCTCTGCCTCCTGAGTGCTGGGATTAAAGGTGTGCACCACCAAACCCTGATTATTTTTTTTTTCTTTTTTTAAGACAGGCTCTCATGTATCCTAGCCTGGCCTCAAATTTGTTATGTAGCTGAGGACGACTTTGAACTTTTTTGTTTCCCACCCAACCCCCATTCTCCCCTTCTCAAATCCATTCTCCATTGAATCCCTGCTTCTCAGGTAGTCTCCCTTCTTCTTCTTTTTTTTTTTTTTTTTTTTTTTTTTTTTTTTTTTTTGGTTTTTCGAGGTCGGGTCTCGCTCTAGTCCAGGCTGACCTGGAATTCACTAAGTAGTCTCAGGGTGGCTTTGAACTCATGGTGATCCTCCTACCTCTGCCTCCCAAGTGTTTGTCTTTAATCACTTAGCCATGACTGCAGATTGATTTTTGGAGGCAGGGTCTCACTGTAGCTCTGGCTGATCTAGAGCTCACTCTGTAGCCCAGGCTTGCCTCGAACTCCCAGGGGTCCTCCTAGCTGGAATTAAAGGTGTGTGCCACCAAGATCTGCTAAGGCTTTGGACTTCTGACCCTCCTGCATCCCTTCCTGGAATGCTGGGATTGAAAATGCATAGTGTATTTAGGGGACTGCTTAGGGTGCCCAACACAACTTGCAAGTGACCACGGGCTGGCAGGGAGGGGCCCCACCATGGCTGATGCAGGCCTGGAGACAGAGAGCAGGCAGGATACAGGATTTTAGAACAGTTCTTTATTAAATACACAGAGGCAGGAAGGCCCAGGGCACACTCATGGCCAGTGGGGTGCAGCCCTTTTCCGGAACCCCTGGCCAAGGGGCGAGGGCCAGACCCTAAAGGACTCCAGCATTTGGTGGAGGGGTACAGGTACCCGCCAGGAATGGGAAAGGGGCTGGGGTTTCTGGATAACCGTCTGTAAGAATAATCTGTGGGTATGGGGATAGCTCTGATAAACCACTCGGGTCTAGGGGAAGATGCCAGCCCAGCTAGCGCAGCCCCTGGGAACAGGCGGGGGGTGGGATCCCCATCAGTGGTGCCCACCAACGTGCTGCAGAAAGCTGGTGGCCCGAGGCGGCCCATGTGTGTGGGGATGGCGCGGTGGGAGCCCCTGAGTCCGAGGTCCCTTGATACCGTCCAGCATCCATTCTGGCTCGCTCAGCCACTCTGCGGGACAGCCGCTGGGGTCAAAGGGCTCGGGGCCTGGCCTCTGTAGGGAGAAGAGAGGGCTAATTAGCAAGAAGTGTGGGTGCTGCGGGTCAGCTGGGAGGAGAGGGCGGGCAGGAAGGCTTTTGTCCTCTTAGGCAGACTGGGATTGAATGAGGGCCTTGAACGTGGTAGACAAACCCTTTACAGATGAGCCACAACCCCAGCACCTCATGGATGGATTTCAGAAAAGTGTGCTGGCACTGAGGAAAATCCCCAGCCCTCTCTTGTGTTTTTCAAGGTAGGGTCTCACTCCAGCCCAGGCTGACCTGGAACTCACAGCGGCCCTCCTACCTCTGCCTCTCAAGTGCTAGGATTAAAGGTGTGCACCACCATGACCCCACACACACACACCACTAAACTGGGTATCGCTATGAAGCCCAGGCTGGACTTGAACTCGCAGCCATCCTCCTGCCTCAACTTCCCAAGTTCTGGGATTACAAGCCTGTGCACCACACTCCGTGCCTTACCCACTTCTTACAGGCGCATCACGGGCCCTATGGTAGGTTAGTATGGTGAGCCTTGCCCTGTCCTGGGGTGTTAGTGTGAGCTAAGCCCTGTCACCTGCAGAGGGCTGGGGGGGGGGTGTGGTGAAGCCCACCCCACCAGGGGACCCGGCACCACACCTGCCTGCCTACCTCAGTGTCCATGGTTCTGTCTTTGATGCCCGGCCCATCCCCCTCCCGCTGCAGGATGGTGGGTGGCGTCGAGGCCCCGGGGCCCTCTCCTTCTTCCCAGCCGCTGCCCCGTCCGGCGTCCTCGGGCGAGGCCTGGCTCAGGCGGATCAGGTTGCTGAAGTTGGGGTCTGACTTGGAGCCGGCCGGTGGCTTGCGGGGCTTGTGGCGGCCCGCCAGGCGGCTGCCATAGAAGGCCAGGATGGGCTCGGGGCCCGAGTCGGGGACCCGGTGGCCAGCGGTGGCTGCCTTGAGCGGGGCCAGCATGCCAGGGACCACATCAGCCCGGGGGTCGCTCCACAGCCCCCGCCGGGCCTCCTGCAGGCTCAGGTCGTCCAGCTGGTCGATGGCTCTCTGCATGCCAGGAGCCTTCTCCTCGGGGAAGAAGGGTCCGCCGGTGCCCAGGCTCAACTCCTCCTCCTCCTCCTCCTCCTCCTCCTCCTCCTCCTCGGCCAGCCGGTAGTACGGGGGTCCTTCCTCGGCGGCCGGCGGCGGCTTGCCGTCCACCTGCAGGGACAGGCGGCAGCCCCGCAGCGAGCTCTGGTAGTAGCGGGTGGCCTCGTGGGCGCTGCGCAGGTGCTGCATGGTCACGAACGGGTGGCGCAGGGCCGCGCTGGGGCTGATGCGCTCGTGGGACTCCCACGTCAGCATGCGCTTGATCAGCTCCACCATGCTCTTGAGGTCCGCGTGCTCGGCCAGCGCCTCCCGGTCCCGGTCCCGGTCCGGGAAGGTCAGCCGGCTCACGGCCACGCCGCCGTTCACCGTCTCGATCTGGTCCAAGGACTTCAGCATGTACTTGCGGCGCTCCAGCGGCCGCACCTGGTGGGCGTGGGGGGAAGCGGGTGGTCGCATGGCCAGGACTAGGGGCTCTGGAATGCCCAGCGCCACTTCTGACCTTGACTTGATCTGTTCTTGCTGCCACGAGGGTCCTCACACCAGACCCCGCTGCTTATCTACCCTGCAGCTCACCAGATCCTCCCATCCCTCACCCTGCCAGCCGCTGACCAGCAGGGGCTTGCCATAAACCTCCAGCCCTCCCTACACTGACCCAGGACTCACCCAGACCCCGCTTTCTTGTTCTGTTTTTGTCTTGTGACAGGGTCTCTAATGTAGCCCAGGCTGGCCTCAAACTTCTTGTGTAACTGAGAATGTCAAGCTGTGATCAAACAGGGTGATCCTCCTGTCCTGCCTCAGCCTCCTACATTCTGGGCTTCCAAGTGACAATGGCATCTGGCTGAACTCCATCCTTCTCACTACGGCACCCCCTCCATCCGATCCCCGAACTTCCAGTGCCCTGTACAGTCACATGCAGCCCCCAGAGCTGACCCTCAGGTTCCAGTTCCACCTTTGGGCTCACAGACCTGTCTGAAGCATCTCCTTTCTCTCTTTCGTGAGACAGGGTCTCATAGGGCCCAGCCTGGCTTTATTGAACTCCCAAGGTACCTGAAGGCGGTCCTGAGCATGGGATTACAGGGTGTGCACCCTACCCAGCTTATGCATTGCTGGGCATTCTACTAACTGAGGCACATCCCTAGCCCCCCCCCATCACCCAGATCTTTTGCTGTGAATACCTTGCCAATGGACCCGGAGCTCTTGTCCCCCCCACCACCACCAGTCACCCCACCCGCCACTTTACCTTGGTCTCAGCCATGTAGTCTGCCGAGGACTTGAGCTGCCAGGGGTTGGTGGCATCGGGGTGGGGGTTGCGCTTGAAGAAGTGGTGGGCCTTGCGGGCGGCTTGCAGCAGGTGGGGCTTGGGCAGGCCCTGGGTCTCGCAGATGTAGCGCACCTGGTCGTACTCGTTGTTGCCTGGGTAGAGGGGCCAGCCCAAGTGCAGCTCGGCCATGATGCAGCCCAGAGACCACACGTCCACCTTCTCGCAGAAGGGCAGCCCCAGCAGGATCTCGGGGGCCCTGTAGAAGCGCGACTGGATGTATGGCTCCTTCACGTAGCGCACCTCGCTGAAAATGCTGGCCGAGCCGAAGTCGATCACCTGCAGAGCGAGGGCACGGGGGTCTGAGATGGGGCAGGGGATGGTGGGATAGTGAGGGTGGCCGAGCTGGGCCCCTTCCTGCATCTTTCCTGCCTCATTCAGTGACTCTGTCCCTGGAAGTCCCCTTCGATGAACGTCCCTCTCTGTGCTGTGTCCAGATCTGTCTCTGACTCCCTACTCTAGAACTTGTTTCTGTAACGGTCAAGGTCATCCCCTTTGACCTTGACTATCAGCAAATCATGTTTGCATTTCTTTTTTTGTTTGTCTGTTTTGAGGCCCAGGCTGACCTGGAACTCATTCTGTAATGCTAGGCTGGCCTTGAACTCACAGAGATTCTCCTACCTCTGCCTCCCCAGTGCTAGGTGCACCGTCTTTTATTTTTATTTTTTACTTCCTTTAAGCAAAGAAAGAGGGAGGAGCGAGAGAGAGAGAAAGAGAGAGAAAGAGAGAGGATGGACACGGTAGGGCCTCTTGCCAGATGAATTCCAGATGCGTGTTCCGCTTTGTGCATCTGGCTTTACATGGGTAGTTGGGACTCAAACCCAGACCGTTGGGCTTTGCAAGCAAGAGGCGTCATCTGATGAGCCATCTCTCCAACCCTGCACCATATTTTGAGTTGTACTTCCTCAGTGCAGGGCCTTGTACATGCTAGGCAAGGGCCCACCACCCTGTGCCCTTGGTTCTTTGGAGCTAGTGTCTCACTGTGGAGCCCAGGCTAACCTCACGATCCTCCATCTGGTATGTGCCACACCCAGCCAGCTCTGGCTGGGCCCCAGAACCTTCAGGTGCTGCTTCTCTGCTGTCCCCACCCACTTCCCCACAGATTTACACAAGAGCCTCACTGGTCTCCCTGCCACTCCCTTCTGCCTCTCACTTGTATATCTGGAGGCATCTACCGAGTCAGCTCGTTTTTCTCCCTGCCCACGTCTACATCCTGGGGTAAAAGCCAGGCTGACCTAGCACTCGCTCTGTAGTCCCAGGCTGGCCTTGAACTCACAGCGATCCTCCTACCTCTGCCTTCCGAGTGCTGGGATTAAAGGCGTGTGTCACTGCATCCCATTTTATCTGGTGCTGTGGATAAACTCAGGGCTTTGTGCTTGCCGAGCACAGGTACTCCATCCACTGAGCTCAGAATGACCTGGAACTGCCGGGCGTGGTGGCACACGCCTTCAATCCCAGCACTCGGGAGGCAGAGGTAGGAGGATCGCCGTGAGTTCAAGGCCACCTTGAGACTCCATAGTGAATTCCAGGTCAGCCTGGGCTAGAGCGAGACCCTACCTCGAAAAACAAACAAAAAAAGAATGACCTGGAACTTCTGATCCTCCTGCTTCTATGTGTGTGCCAGTATGTCCTGCTTTTACTTTTTATTTTGAGACAGGGTCTGTATTGGCCTCTGAATTCATGATCCCCCTTGACTCAGCTTCCTGAGTACCTGGCTTTACCTCCTCCTTCCTTCCCTCCCCGCTCCTCTCTGGTTCCCTTGACGATTGCACGTTCTCACGTCTCAACTTCCCTGTCTTCAGCTCTGTGTCATCCCCTGGGAAGGCCACGCCCTGAAGATCAAGTCATCTAGTGGGCACTGTCAATGTGGCCGCCGGTCACTTGTGATCACGGGCGCCTGCATGGGCAAAGGCCCGGGGCTTTGTCTCTCCCCCGCCACCAGGTGGCGTGCTCTGCCTCTGTCACACCGAATCCTTGTAAGCCGGGAACTGGCCACTCCTCACTTCCAGCCACTGGAGGCCGTGTCATGGAATTTTTAATAATCCAGACTCTGAGTCCAGATCTCTGGGGCCTTGGGAGGTTAAGCATTTGTGGGATTTGTCTGTTCTGTGAATCTTGCAGGTAGGGGGCCAGTGCCAGCCAGGGTGCGGTGTGAGCCCTGCTGTGCCTGTAGGTCTTGTTCACTCCTTCCATTTATGGGCAGAATGGCCAGTC
The DNA here is from genome assembly GCA_004024765.1 of Zapus hudsonius. Taxonomy (NCBI): domain Eukaryota; kingdom Metazoa; phylum Chordata; class Mammalia; order Rodentia; family Dipodidae; genus Zapus; species Zapus hudsonius. Next base: position 1,761 of record PVHP010045973.1, on the reverse strand, counting down.
TCTTCCTCCTCCGTGTCTCTGACAAACATTCAGCCCTGCGATGGGAGAGTCTAGCCTTGCCCTTGGGGCACTGACACCCCGGAGCCATCCCTAGATGGAGGAGTCTGGGAGGGTGGGGGTCTCTAGGGGGAAGGGAAGCCACCGGGCTGTGGGGACGGGAGGAGGCGATGGGCGCCCTCATAGAGCCAGGAAGAGTGGGTGACAGGCCAGGTGACAAAGGAGAGACAGCGCCTGCCAAGGCTTTGGCCACACTTGGACCTTCTCTTCCTCTGCCACTCTCTCCTTGGGGATGTGAGAGCAGGTTTGCTATGCCGGGAGGTCAAAGGACAACCTCCAGGGTCAGACTTCCACCTTGCTTGAAGCTGGCCTATGAGCTCCTCGGAGCCTCTCCGACTCCCTCCTGTCCTGGCTGGTAGGGCTACAAGGGTCCTGGGGACCTGAACTCGGGAACTCATGCTATGTGACAATAGCTTTATCTCTGAGCCTCTCACACTTCTTTTTTTTTTCTCTCTAAGTTTTGGCTTTATTTAAAAAATATTTGATTGAGGGCTGGAGAGATGGCTCAACGGTTAAGGAGCATAACTCTGGAGCCTAAGGACACAGGTTCAATTCCCCAGGACCCATAAACCAAATGCACAAAGTGGCTAGAGGCCCTGCCATGCCTGTCTCTCTCTCTCTCTCTCTCTCTCTCTCTCTCTCTCTCTCTCTCTCTCTGCTTGCGAATAAACAAATAAAATATTAAAAAAATATTTTATTGGGCTGGAGAGATGGCTCAGCGGTTAAGGCACTTGCCTCTGGTGCCTAAGGCCCCGGGTTCAATTCCTCAGGACCCACATAAGCCAGACCCTGGTGTTCTCTCTCTCTCTCTCTGTATCTCTCTGCTTGAAAATGAATAAATAAAAATATAAAAAATATTTTATTTATTTGAAAGAGAGAGAGAGAGAGAGGAGAGGCAGACAGAGAGAGAATATGGGCGCACCAGGGCCTCCAAGTCACTGCAAATGAACTCCAGACGCATGCGCCCTCTTGTGCATCTGGCTTCACATGGGCACTGGGGAATCAAACTCTGGTCCTTCTGCATTGCAGGCAAACGCCTTAGTCGCTAAGCCATCTCTTCAGCCCGCCTCTCACACTTCTTGTTGCTTTGAGTCAGGGCCTCAAGAAGGCTGGACTGGCCTCAGACTCTGTCTTCAACGCCTACAGATGCCACCAGCCCAGCTCCCTCCATCTAACTCTAAAATCTCCCCCGACCCACCGTCCCTCACCTATGTCTGCGTCTCCCTCCTGGGTCAGTGCAGTCACCCTCTCCGTCTCTCGGTTCCTCCTGTGCCAAGTCGGGGCTGGAGAGATGGCTCAGTTGGAGACGCTTGCTTACAAAGCCTGACGGACGGCCTGGGTTTGAGTCCCTAGTGCCCACGTAAAGCCGGATGCAGAGTGGCGAGTGCATCTGGAGTTTGTTTCAAATGGGAGGCCCTGGTGTGCCCATTCTCTCTCTCTCTCTCTCTCTCTCTCTCTCTCTCTCTCTCTCTCTCTCTCTCTCTCTCATAAGCAAATAACAAGGCAAATGCCAGTATTCCCAGTGCTCGGGAGATGAATGCAGGAAGAATGCTAGTTTGAGGCTAGCTTTGGCTATACAGCAAGTGCCAGACCAGCCTGGGCTACACAAGACCCTGTCCTTTAGAACAACAAAACAACCAGGGGTCAGGGAGATGTCGCAGTGTTAGAATTACTTGTACAAGCCTGGCAACCGGAGTTTTACAC
>PVHP010045972.1:0-13502 GCA_004024765.1 Zapus hudsonius | reverse complement strand
ACAATATAACAATTTTTTTAGGTACAAAGGTTTTGAAGCCTTAATAATAGCCTACTTTTCAAGGACTATAATAATTAGAAAAAAACCACTAGATTTTCCTGAAGTTTGATTTAGTTTTCACTGCTTATTAACAGTAACATTCTTACATGTTCAGGTGCTTAGGAATTTTTCAGTAGTAAAGGAATGTAACATATAAAAACTTTAAAAAATCAAATCACAAAAATCCTGAGAAAGAACAATATTGTGTGTATAACTGCTTAATATTTTTGTTGCTGTTCATTTGCATGTCATGATAGCAGATATCATTCCTTTATGTATGGAGTGACCATGAAAGTATAAATTTTCTAACTGTGTAATAATACTCTTACATACTTTAAAATGTAATTTTTAAATTAATATATCTTATTAAGAGCAATATGGAAATATAGTCAGGTATCCAAGAGAAATAGAAGACACAGATTAGAATATAGAAAGTAAAGGCAGGAAGAAATTTTAGGCAAAGTTTTTATTTTCATTTTTTTACTAAATTTTATGGAATATATATATATATAATATATTATAATAAGTTCTGTTCCCTCACTCCTGTTACTCTAAAAGCCCTCCTTAGTGGGGTTATGGTATTCACTGTGGGGTCATGAAGGCCTCAGTCATTCCCTCTGTTTCATTGGCAGGGTTGAGGGGGAGGGGGAGGAGGAAGGGGCGCAGACCATGCCTCAGGATACCCATAACCACTATGTGGCTCTTATGATCTTTCTGCCCCTCCTCTGCAATGTTCCCTGAGCCATGGTAGGCCTGTTGGAAGTCTGATTTAGTGTTGAGTGCTCTGTAGCCACTGGATTACTGCTTAGATGGGTTTTGATTGATCAACACTGGTTGTCAGGCTACAATAAAAGCAATATTCATGTTGCCTCTTCTTCTGCATTTTTTTCCTGGGCCCAGGCAGATGTAGAGGAGGTTGAACATATTGTGGTGGGCAGTTGGCTATCGTCTTGTCTTATTAATGGATCTTGGTTCTCCTTTGTTTTCTCTGCCATCTGTAAAATGAAACAGATTCTCCAACCAAGAGTGACAGCATCTTGGGTTATAGGGAGCATGCACAGTTATTTGACAGATTTGTGTGTGTGTGAGTGTGTGTGTGTGTGTGTGTGTGTGTGTGTGTGTGTGTGTGCAAGCCCACTCTTCTTCTCCAGAGAGCAGTGGGGGTGTCTTTTTGAAGTCTGGGTTTCCTGACTATGGGATTCTGACTTGGTTTCCAGCACCATATCAGAGTACTCTCCCACTGAGTGAGCCTCATGTCTAATCTGACAGCAGGAGTTACCAGCAGGGGCTGTGTGGCACTACTGTACAAGTGTGTACTGCTTGTCCCACTTATTGATTTTGTAGTTTGCAGGGTCCCCTACTTGTTCAGGTTGTTATTGTTTTTAAAGGGCTATGTTTTCCTGATTGCTTTTGATCCTTGCTGGGGAGTGCATCTACCCTGTTGCTGACATTCTTCATAGACACTGTAACCTGGCTTCATCAGCCTTACAACTTGGACCAAAACCAGCAGCTCTCCAGGATCATCCAGGCCTTGGATGCCAGATTGGGATGGCTGAGGCATCTTGCTTCGTGGACTGAGCAGCTTTAAGGGTCTCTCCCTTTCCACCCACAGACATAGTTGGACTGCTTACTCACATCATATAAGTCAGCCTAATGAGTGCTTTTTGTAGAAAAACATAAAACCAAGTAAAACAAGAATCAACTCTATCTAATCTTGTAACTTTGAAAAGTTCATATAGTAATCTGTAAATGTGCACCTCTACAAAACAAAAAAAAATGTTGCTGGGAAGATTCAATAATGTAGAATATAGCATAAAATCTTTATATCGTTATTAATAATAATTTGTATTAAGATGGGTACAAAAATAGTAAAAACAAAACAAACAAACAAAAATCACCAGAGACAGGAAAGGCACATAAAATGAGAATAAAATTTATGGTTCAGTGGAAAGAGTAATATTTTTTCCTCAATCTCCTCAGTTAGAATTGTTTCACAAGAAAAATTCCTAGTTAAACTATAAACATGAAAATGATGGGCAATATTTGTCACTTTTTTATACATGAATGTCTGGTATTCCACTAGAATTTGTATGATTTAAAAGCTAATGTGAAGGGGAAATACAGTCCCCTTCATGCAAGGCGTTATTGTCTGCGATTTTGATACTCTCTAATTACTTTTTAGAAAGTCTTTAAAAGGCGAACAATGTATGGTGAAGCTATGCTGGGTGTTCTATTCTGCTGACTGCTGGAAATGCTGACAATTGTGGTGATTCTGGGTAGATCAATTCTAGAGAGCAGAGGGCTGGCTGCTCATGAGGATTCATTTATGAGTCAGCTTGACTGGGTCAAGGGATACCCAGAGAGCGGGTAAAGCATATTTCCTGGTGTGTCTGTGAGGCTGTTTCTGGAAGATATGAACATCTGAATCAGAAGAAGAAAGATAATCTAACTAGGCATGGTGTCTCACATCTGTAATCACAGTTACCTGGATGGCCAAGGCAAGAGGGTCACAGGTTCAGAGCCTCTTTGTGCTGTGTAAGTTGTTCAAGGTGAGTGTGATGGTTAAATTTTGATGTCAACTTGACCTTTCATGTAATCTTGGGTGGGTCTCTGAGGATGTTTACAGGAAGGCAGCCTCTCAGTAGGGAGCAAGAATGTAAAGAAGCTCAAAGAAACTAGAAGTAAACATCCTTTCCTGTGTGGGCAGTGCAGGAAAGAAATTCCAGAGACTCAGGAAGCCGTTAGGTCTTGGAAAGGGTTGTAAAACCCCACCCCAAGGCTATATAAAGGGGAAGAAATTCTCTCCTTGGCCCCTCCTGCCTGTTTTCCTGTTCTGCCAGTGTGGGATAGGTGATGGATTTTTCTCTCTGCTTGGACCTGTGAAAGAGGGCCAGCCTCTTTCGCTGTTACAGAACTTCCCCTTAATCTGTAGTTTCAATAAATACTTACCTCCCTCAAACTGTGCCTGGTTTGGAGATTCATCCTAGCGGCATGTGGCAGACTATGACAGATTTGGTGCCAGGAGTGGGGTGACTTGATGAGATGAATTTTACCATGTGGATTTTGGTCTTCTGGAAATTGTATGCTGGAGGAATGAACATGGACTCGGTACTTGCAACTGAAGATGACTTCCAGAACAGTAAGCCAGTTTTATAGGCTATTCTGATGAGAATTTTGAAATGCTCAGTGCATAGAGAATCGCATTTGGAGGCTTGGCTTGGGAACTTTCTACGGGGAAGGAGAGACTTCAGAAAACCTTAATAGAAGTGTGTGCCTGGGCCAAGGGGTGGATGCATCCTACTGCCCATGCCCAGAGAGATTGACCAAGGTTAAATTTAAGTAATGGACTGTGTGCTTGGCTATGGATATGGGACTAAGAATTTAAGATTTGAAGTTAGAAAAACCTCAAAGCAAGCTTAACTTACTGACAGAGACTGGCTTTTGATTATGGCCCAACTGCTTTACATTGAAACAATGGAGAGATGCCTGAGGTGTTTCCACCCAGGAAGGACAGAAAGATGGACTGTGCAAACTCTTTGGAAAGGAAATCACTGAAAGAAAGGAATCTGTTCTTCAAAGTCATGTTTATTTTGTCCCTGAATTGACAATATTGCTGTGTCCTCCATACCTGGTATTGCTTTTGGAAGCATGAGGAATGCATGCATGGATTGGGTCATGAAGTGCACATGGTTCCAGGAGCTGCTGCTGAGATGTGGTATTTGGAACAGGGCATGAAGTCCCTGATTGGCAAATGAAGCCATTGGAAGATGAACTGTGGTTTGCAATGGAGACCCGAAGACACTTTGGACATACTATAACTTTGCAAGGGCTACCATGGAGCGCTGCTGGCTTGGGATGGAAGTTTCCATAGGTGCTCAGCCAAGCTGGAGGGACAGAATTGGAAAAATCCAGAGACTGTCAGTCACTGGTTGTGGTATGGGATTTAAACTGCAAATGTGTCTGTTTGCTGATGTTTGTTGAGTATGCCTTGGCCAAGTCTTTCCTTGAATTCCTCATTGAAGTTGGAAATGTTTACTTTGTAAATGTAACTTGTTTTGATTTTATAGAACTCTATGTTAAGGAGCCTTGACTTTTGTTGGGGGGATATTATGTCTTTCCAGTTATAAGCGAGATAGTTATATCATGTTAGGCAGAATTATGATCTTGTTACTGTCTTCATTTAGGAATTAAGCATGATGTAGGGATATATGGTTTGATGTCAAGTTGACAAGGGGTGGACTGTGATGGTTAAGTTTTGATGTCAACTTGACCTTTCAAGTAATCTTGGGTGGGTCTCTGAGGATGTTCACAGGAAGCCAGCCTCTCAGTAGGGGGCAGGATGCAAAGAAGCTCAAAGGAGGTAAAAGTAAACATACTTTCCTGTGTGGGCAGTGAAGGAAGGAAATTCCAGAGACTCAGGAAGCCATTAAGTCTTGAGAAGGGTTGTAAGACCCCACCCTGAGGCTATGTAACGGAGAAGAAATTCTCTCTTTGGTCCTCCTGCCTGTTCCCTGTTCTGTATGTGTGGTGTAGATGATGGATTTTTCTCTCTGCTCGGACCTGTGAAAGAGGGCCAGCCTCTTTCGCTGTTACAGAACTTCCCCTCAATCTGTAGTTTCAATAAATACTTTCCTCCCCAAACAATGAAAGAGACAGAATATGTGCATGACAGGGCCTCTTGCCTCTGCAAACTTCCAACTCCTGCTCCACTTTGTGCATTTGGCTTTTTGTGGGTACTGGGGAATTGAACCCTGGCAGGGGGAGTTCAGGCTATTCAAGCAAGCACCCTAATTGTTAAGCCATCTCACCAGCACCTAACAATATTTTTTAAAGGGCTGAGAATGCTCAATAGTAGAGTGTATGGAAACAAAAAGGTGGGGGACAATTCACTCTATGTTTAAGGGTGTGGACAAGCAGACATGGACAGTCTTGTGCCTTCAGAGTCTGGGACTTTCCAACAACAGCCTCCCAGGTTCTTTGTCCTTCAATCCAGATTGAGCATCTCAATTGGCTTCCCTGGTTCTTGGGTCTTCAAATTCACATTGAATTTCTCTGCTGTCCCCCACCCCTGTTTCTCCATTTTCAGCAGTATATCATGTTACTTCTGGGCCACAATAATCAATCAGCCAATTTTCAAAATATCCCATCTTGTAAGTATTATAGATCCTATTGTTTTTGTTTCCCTTCAGGAACCTAATTCACTGGTTGCATTTCAAAATTTAAGGTTCTGAGCTGCAGACAGCATACATAGTGTACAATTTTTGAGATTTGCCTACTGAATACTCAAATCACAGTCTCTGCAATTTAGGTAGCTACCATCTGCAAGGGGTTTGACCACATCAACACATCTTACCAAAATGCAGGAACACTAGGAATTGGGCACATTATGATGAAGTCTTTCTCAGAGATTGGATTAATTCATGAGGGGAATTTTATCTATCAGTTCTTGGGTGGTGGCTTGTTATAAGTTGAATCATTTTGTCCAATTCTACATAGACACATTCTCTCCTTTGCTTTTGTTGGGCCCATTCCAACAGGCACTTTTTCTCCTTTGCTTTCTCTCCAGACAGGGAGCTGTAGCGTCTTATTCTCACGAGAAGCCAAGTAAATGCATTCTTCTGATCTTGAATGTCTATGCCTATAGAACTATGAGCTAAATAAATAGCTAAATAAATCCTTTCTTTATACATTACTTTATCACGGGCATACCCTGATAGCAAGGTGAAACAGAATGAGATTGAAAAATCTTCATTTTGTAGATCTTCCTAAATTTTATTTATTCTGCTTTACTTATATTCCAAAGTTCTGAACTAATTTCATTCCCTATTCATGAATATTTGCTTATGCAGCCTTTGTTAATACTCTATGTTGAAATCCTATTCAAAAACTAAGACTTAGATTAAGTTTCACCTTTTCAATGGCCTTTTGTTCACACTATTCTTTCTTTCTTCTTATTCCTGTGAGGACCCAGAAGTGACCTGGCAGGATTAATTTGTATCTTACATCCATTCATTTTGTCCTTCTTTCTAAAGGAGATGCTTAAAGTACTCATTCATTAAATTCCTTTAATGCCACTTTTAAAATTATTAATTTACTTATTTTTATTATTAAATTATTTGTTGTTGTGATGGCATGTGCTCCACAGTGCACAAGTGGTGGTCAGAGAATGACTTCAGAGTATATGTGCTCTGCCTTCTTTCTCAGTACCCACTGCAACATAGTTCTTATTGTGACATCTGTGGTCTGAGGATGAGTGAGCACAGACATAGACAAGAGCATAGCAGGTTTCTGTGCAGAACACTTCACTCTGTTTAATGTTTCACTGAATCAATTTAAAACCAAACTCCTGAGCAAGTAGAAATTACACTTTTAGTTTATGCCTGAATTTCCAGCTTTCACAGACTTTTCCATACTGGGTTTAGATACCTTGCTTTTGAACAGTCTCTTCTCAAGCATGTTGACCAGGAAAACCGTATTGGTTGCTCAAAATCAATTCTTCCATTTATTTTTTTGTTTCTTCTGACACTTTAATCCCATTAATCTACAACATATCATGTTCTGACCTTTAATCTCTTTGCTTTCAACATGGTGTACGCACATGTATTATTGGACTGTAAATACATCTTATTTCTTATTTATACATTTTTTAACATAATAATGTTTGTTCATATAATGTTTGTTTTTTTCCATCATGGAGAATATCTAATTTGCAGAATAAAAAGCAACTCACAAGATTGATATATTAAAAACTGTTCTTGAGGAAGATTTTCCTGGCAGGAGAAAGTAAAGGCTGGGAGCCCAATGACAGTGGAGAGTATGGGTGAAACAAGCCAATTAATCATTTATTGCCTTAGTCTATAAAGTTAGTTAGCATAAGTACCTTAAACATTGTAAAGGAAAGGAGATGGAAATTTTGAAAGGTTAAGTGGCTTGTAACATGCCTCATGAATTGGCATTAAACTACTTATTTTGTACTGCTAATTTTCACAAAGGCAATGAAAAAACATTCCACTGGAAGAAAGATAATTTGCTTTCCCTTAACATTTCTGGGAAGAAGAAGTGGTTAAAAAGTATTGATGCAGAGAACGTAATGAGGTGAATATGATCAAAATACATTATGTAAATTTATGAAATTGTAAAAAAAAATAAATTTAAAAAAACAAGACATTCTATACAAAGTGTGGTGAACATCTGTTATCCCAGCACTTGGGAGGATCAATAGGAAGAGGCAAGCATGAGCTATAAGAGACTCTCAAAGGAGCCCCATATGAATGAATGAACATTCAAGAAAAACATTGCACACAACAAAGATGAATTTTATTATAAATGAAAGAAATATTTTTGGATCAATTGTATATTTTCATCTTCTCTAAAAACTAGCATGTAGCTATTTCATCTACAACAAAACTGACCCCTAAAATGAATTGAGCATTTTAATTTTTAATTGATACAGTACAGTGGCTTTGGTAATTTAAGAAAGGCATATGTCAAGAATGCTAGGACCTATACCTAAGGCAGCGGCATCTGGAGAGGTTCTGTGAGGAAGATGCCAGGATGCTCCTGGGATCCTTCCCTTTACCTGTTCAGGTACAGTCTTTTGTTAATATCTGTGTTCAATGTGATGGCAGTGAGATTACAGTGATATTTTCTAAGCAGCAGTTTCCAAACTTTTGGATATCATAGGCCAGTATTATAAAAACAAATTTTGTTAATTTTGTTTTTGATACTAAGGATTAAACCCAGGGCCATAAATATGGTAGACCAGGAATCTATCACTGATATATAAATGATGAATATCACCTATGACTTTTTTAAATCTTGAGACATGATATCACTAAGCTGTCTATTTTTGAAACATAGCATCACTAAATTGCCCAGGCTCATCTTAAACTCCTGTCCAAACCTCCCAAGTAGCAGGGATTTCAGCTTGTGACACCAAGCCCCACTAATTTATATATATATATATATATATATATATATATATATATATATATATATATATATATAGATAGCTTGAGGATATATATATATATATATATATATATATATATATATATATATATCCTCAAGCTATCATTCCTTTAGATTTCTAAATAACAACTGACATAAATTAAGCCAGTTGTGATTAAGACCTTTTAGTGAAAGAAATGGCAGTTATCACCAAAGAATTAGGATAGTCATAATTTCAGAATAAAGTTTATTCCTTCAAATGCTAGTATCCTCTTTAACTTTGTAAAAATTTAACAGTTCATAAGTTGAAGACAGGCCGACCCTTTAAATGTTTATCAAAATCACAAGTGCTGAGGTTAAATCAAACAACCATTTAAATCATGTAAATACTGCATATGGGTCATTTGAGCACACATCCACAAGGATGATACAATATGCCACACTACTGACTTCCTGAGGGAAAACTATCCATTCTGTGGAAGTTGAAATGGATGTCCCCATTGACTGACTCAGGTGTTAAAATTAAACTTGTCACTTGGATCTCCAATCATCTAGTTGGAGGAGGCATCACTGGGGTGAGTCTTAGAGTTCAGCCCTAAGATATAAGAAAGCAGGTTAAGCTCTGGGGGTCCTGTGTTCTGCTGGTTTTGTGCTTGTTGCTTAGATTTATGAATGGAAGCCAGCTTCTTCAGCCATTGATGGAAATTCCCCTGGATTTGTAAGCTTGGAATAAATCCATTCCTCCCATAAAACTTTGTTTGGTTGAATATTCATCCCAACATGATGGAACTTACTAGTAAACATTGATACAGAATGAATAGTGAAATGACAACTTTTTTTCTCTTTGCTGTGACAGCTCATTGTTAGTCTGGGACCCACCATTACAAAGCAATAAAAATGGTCTAAAATGCCTTTATTTCCTGGCCATGCGAAAGTCTGATGTTTAAGTGAAATCCAAGCTTGAGAATAGATCCACATACAGGTTTTGAATTGTGTATAACCAAGGTAGCAATTGATAACACTCCCATGGTTTATTCAGTCAGTCAATAAAGTATATTTGGAAACACATCACTGCTGTTTTCCCAGACATCTGAGAGGATTTTCTAAGTGTGAACTAGAAAGATATTAGACTATGTGCTGTTTGTTTTCACTGAAGTGGGGCTGAATCAGCCAAGAATATTCCCACTGGGACTTCAGAATGCCTGCTAACAGAGAAGTGTAGTTTTTATAGTTCATTTTAATTGAAAAATATTCTTTATCTACTAAACTAGATGCTAGGATTAAAATAAAGAATAAAATTCATTTTTCTTGTTCACTTGGACATTATATTTTGGAGAACATTATTTTTGCATAATACACTAATAAGGAAATACACCTAATTTTCTGGTTTAATCAACTAAAAGACAAAATGGATTTTCCATTGAGACTATTAAGGATTAAAACAATGCTCACTGAAAGAGGAACAGATGATATTATCTTTAGAAGTATAACAGAAAAATAAAACTTAATAGGCATTTTGAATGAGCCTTTTCAAGAGATGTGGACTTATGTCCAATCACTACTGAATTGGGTTTATAATTATAATGAAACCATCATAATGTGATAGAATAAAAAAGGAAAAACTCTCAAAATTCTTAGTTTACTTAGAAAATTTACAGTTGAGTCCTACAATATAGGCCCTCTTTCTGAGTGAACAACCATATTACATTTCCCCTTCTAAATTAACATAGGACTAATATGAGACTCACATGAAACATGTATTATTCTTGCTCTCAAGGTTATTTCTTGACACCTGTTGTCTCAGGAGTCCTTTTAATTCACACCAGATACACTTCAGTGTTTTTCAACTTTGTTTAATAATTTGCTTAGTGTGTTTGGGGTTAAATGTTTCTATTATAGTGTGTAAAATTCAGTTTTCATCTTTCAGACCTGTTAGAAAACACAGGCATTCTGTGTATGTAGTAGCATGCCTTCTAAAATATTATCATCATGGCTTCAAATGCATGACCATCTTTCAGAAAAAGAAAATTCTTGCACTCTCGGGTAGTTTTTTCAAGTTGTAGCAGGTAGTCTGTAATGTCTTCAGGGGTTGGAATGCAGTTCAGTGATGGAGTGCTTACATAACATGCCCATGGCCTGGCACTCAATCATTGGTGCTGCAAGCAAACAATCAAATGGAGTTAGCTTCTCATATCGCTTTGTTGCTCCTGCCTTGCAGCATGAACTTAGGGAAAGAACTTCTCCCTCGTCTAACCTCTCTTAACATCAGCTGACTACCAGCCATCATTAATTCCCTCTTTGGACATGGTATGCCACAGAATTCTGGCCAATGAGATATGACCTCAGATTTATCAGAGGGTTTCTCAGATTTCTCTCTTATTTGAAAGAAATGCAATAATATCAACTTATTCCTAGATCGGCACATTGTAATAAAGCAAACTTTGAACCCTCTCTTGGATCTCTGAAGGGGCCCTTTGAAAAGGAAAATCAATTCAGTTGATACTGGATTATGGGATTTATATGGGATTTATGCCATGGAAACGAGAGTGATGAGACAAGCCCATGTATCGTGAGCAAGACCAGCAAGGCTTCTTTACTGAGGCTTCATCTCACAGGCAGAAGGGAGCCAGCAACGATCAGAGATCTGATCAGGCCACTGCTTAACAAGGGAAATCATGAGCTTTTATTGATTTCTGTGGCGGGTTCAGGTTTGATAATTTCCCAACGGTCATGGGCATAGTTTCAAAACGTGGTTTTTCTCCTAGTATGGAAGCATTCTGAGCTTGAGCTGTGCAAGCTAAGAAATAGTAGATTTAAACCAAGAACCACTGAGAGACGCTCACAGCTGGTATTGTCTTTTGTTAGTGCTTTGGCCTCATGATATGGATTGGGCCTTCTAAGGCTGGTGTTCACTTAGGTGCCAAAATTACTAAGAAATAAAAGGCTAGCATAGAATAAACATATACCAGCTCCAACAGGCAACAGACCAAATAAACCCTGTATCATAGTATCAAACAAAACAAATGTAAATGTCCAGTGTGTTTATTTGCAGAAGGAATGAGAAAGAAAAGTGGATAACCATAGGATGAAAAAAATTAGAAGACAGAAATGAATTTTATATCTTATGTGGTTGCTCATTAGGTATCTTCAGGCTCAAGTGAAATGTCAGAAGTTTTAGGAAAAGTGGTCTGTTAGACCCTACCAAGTGACCTAGGTAAACATTACAATCCATATCAGAGCTATTAGCTATTGCATTACTACTAGAAAGGTAATACTGTATTCCCCAGGTACTTGCCCTTGAAAATGAGAGATTTCAGTGTCAACTGTGAAGTAGTGAAGCTAGAAAATTTATTCAAGGTTTTTCTTGGTGAAACTGCTATCAGTTGGTAAAGGTTGATGGCTCAGAATTTATTGGCTTTTTGTATCTTTTCAGTGTTCCTTAACTGTTCATAATGAGGTGACAGGATAAAAGGACTGTAATTTCTGGTTTCTTGACAAAATATGCTTGCATCACTGAATGTTTTAACGGTATTCCTTCCAGATGTTTTATTATGAAAAATGGTAAAGCACTGTCCTTAAACTGCTTTAATTAGACTATTTTTGTTTGCAGTTGAATAACTCCTAAATGATTTTTATCAGTTGTTTTAGTCACTTTTCATCATGCTGACAAAATATCTAAGCAAATCAACTTAGAAAAGGCATGCCATATTTTGGCTCATGGTTTCTGACATTTCAACCTATAGTGGCTAGCCTCATTGCTTTTGGACCCAAGGAGAGGCAGAACATTGTGACAGAAGGGCACAGGAGAGGAAATCTGCTTACTTCATTGCAGCCAGGAAGAAAAGAGAAGAGAAAGGAAGAGGCTATGGGCAGGATATCCTCTTCAATCAGTGACCCACTTCCTTCTACCAGGCCCACCTTCCAGTCACAATCACCTCCCAGCCATCTCTCCATCTATGAATCCAGCAATGGGTCAATACATAAGTTAGCCATGATCCAAAAAATCCTCAAAAGCCCCAACATTGGAGACCAGGCCCTGAACAGGAGCCATCCAGGGATAACTCACATCCAAGCTAAGCGCACCTCATGGATGCACTCACACTGTCTGAGTCATCGCCTTCTTAGTTCTGAAAGTAGTTCTAGACCAGACCTTCTTTCTCCATTAGTTTTTCTGCTGGGTCATGTACCACATGACTGAGATATCCTTTCACAGGTTGTAACTAAACGACTGTTTTTACTAAGTCTAGAAATCCTTTCAGGAATAACAACATTCTATTTTCTTAGTGTTTGCAAATGAAAGTCAATGTTTGTTAAGAGAGCTCAGCATTTCAATGGTCCACATTTTAATTTGGGGCTGTTTGTTATAACAAAATTGGAAATGAACTACAATTCTTACAATGTGAGGGCAGCAACCACAAAATCTCCAGCTGGGGAGATCCCTGCCTTATTGGCTAAGGGGCTCTGTGCCCAGGATTCAAGCAAGATCCCAGGTCTGGGACTTGGGTTTGGATGGCTTAGTGCAGCTTTGTCCTGCTACTGACAACCCTGGCCTAACCCAGGCTGATTCCTTGGCTCTCAGGCTTTCCACAGGGACAACTATGACAAGAAGGTGAAGCAAGTGGCATATACCACATGCACACAGCCTGCAAGCCAGACCTGTAGGTTACCTGCCACTTCATGAAAAGGGCTCTAACCCACTGTGTGGAGTCCAGTGACAGCAGGGGTGGTGGCATTTCTGAGTTGGGGCCTTCAGCTTCATGCTTTTCTGCTGGAAATACGAGAGGCAGAACACAGAGAGGTCACATCATATAGAATGATGGTGAGGGAAGGCTGAGCCAGGAGTTCTCAGCACACAAACCTCTGGGTTCACTACGCCAGAGACCCTCCCATCGCCTGTGGAGGAGGTGATGCAGAGCACTAGAGCTGACCCTCACCAGGTGGAAGGTGACGGTGCTCAGGCTGGATTCACTGCACTTGAAGAGGTCTGCCCAGGGAGTCCACACTCCCCCCAGTTTGAGAGTATCAAAACCAGTCTATCTAATTTTCAGATCCCCACCCTCAGAGCTGCTACAGCCACACAGTTACCACACTTGTTTTCAGCCATTCTTGGCCTGTTTGCCTTGCCTGACAATTCTGGAACTTTCTGAGAACTTTTATTTGGCTCATTTGATGTTCTGGGGAGAAGATACTTCAGAGAGAGCCAGAGTTCATGAGATTTTTTCTCTCTCTCTCATGCTTCTTTCTCAGTGAGGTCATCTGTCCAGCCACTGCAAGACCCTATGCTAATGTATCTGACTGGAGTGCCTTTGGCCTTTCCCTGTTCACTACCCCTGAACTTCCTGGAGCAAAGAGGTGCTGCCAAACTCCACCACTGTCTTACTGCAGGTAAGAAGACCACCATGTGTGTTGTCCAGATCTTCAGTTGATTCCATGACAAAGGAGTAATTGAACTCTTCAGTGGCTTAGGCTGGTGATTCTTTGTTGGGGTTGAGGGTTGTCTTCTTTTTTTTTTT
>PVHP010045971.1:0-13476 GCA_004024765.1 Zapus hudsonius | reverse complement strand
ACAAGAGAAGACTCTCCTATTATGAGAGGCTCCAACAGAGATCTGAAGGTACCTCCCCGGAGAGGTTCTCTGCAGCTCCACTCAACACAGCAGCTCCTCCTCCCTGTTAAAGGTGGCAGAGTGCCCAGCACCTCTGCCTCCAAGTCTCCATCCCCCTGATCTGTCCTCTCCCTTTACCACACACCTAGCTTCCTTCCCAAGTCCCGGAAACCCTGCCCCAAGCTGTCCATGGCTCTCGATCTTTCTATCCTCACTTGCTTTTATTTAGTGTGGGGGTGCACGTGGAGGCCAGAGAACAGCCTTGGATGTCTTTCCTTTCAAGCACTTATGCACCTTTGAAAAATATTTATTTATTCATTTTCTAGCAGAGAGAGAGAGAGAGAGAAAGAGAGAGAGAGAGAAAGAATGAACCAGGGCCACCACCTTGTGGGTCTGGTTTATGTGGGTACTGGGGAATTGAACCCCGGGGCCTTAGGCATTGGAGGAAAGTGCCTTAGCCACTGAGCCAGCTTTCCAGCCCTTATTCACCTTTCTTGAGACAATCTCATTAACCAGGTGACTGTTAGAGTAACCTGTTACTGCCATGTTTAGCATGCATGCATATATATATATATATATATATAATTTATTTTTTTCCTTTTTTTTCCAAGGTAAGGTCTCACTGTAGTCCAGATGGACCTGGAATTCACTGTGTCTCAGACTAGCCTGGAACTCACAGCAATTCTCCTACCTCTGCCTCCTGAGTGCTCAGAAAGAGAGAAAGAGAATGGGTGCACCAGAGCCTCCAGCCACTGCAAACAAACTCCAGATACACTGCCACTTTGTGCATCTGGCTTTATGTGGGTACTGGGGAATCAAACTGAGCTGTCAAGCTTTGCAAACAAGAGCCTTTAACTGCTGAGCCATCTCTCCAGCCCTCTGTTTTTTATTTTACGCTTTATTTTCTATTTCTAATTTATTTTTGGGATTTTTTTTCTTTTTGAAGTAGGATCTCACTCTAGCCCAGGCTAACCTGGCATTCATTCTGTAGTCCCAGGCTAGCCTTGAACTCACAGGGATCCTCCTACTTCTGCCTCCTGAGTGCTGGAATTAAAAGGCATGAGCCACCATACTCAGCTCTGTTAAACATTTTATATACAACATCTCTCGGGATGGCTAAACACAGTCCTCCATTGCCCCATTTTACAGATGAGGGAGCCAAGAATCTGAGAGAGAAACTCACCTGTTGTACAGCTTTCAAGAAGGGGATGCAGAATCGCCTCTGGCCTGAGGTTTGATCATGTCTAGCTGCCTCCCGACGCCAGACAGGTGTGCACAATGACAATATCATTTGCACTGATGACATCAAAGTGTCTGAGGAACATAAGGGGTTTTCTTAATGTCCTTTTACTTGCCCAAATATTTGTTCACCAACTTTATGTGCCAGCCACTGTTTTAACCCACAAATAGAGACCAATGTAAGATACCACCCCACCCAAAATATTCACCTTGTGTTCCTAATATTCTTGTAGAGAGAAAAAAAGAATGAGAGAACAAAACAAAATTTGTCAGAGGTGTCAATTGCCATTGGAAAATAAAGCTGGAGCAGGAAAAGGGGACTGTCTAATGTGCTGGGTGGGGCATTTTGGTGACACTGTGCAAGATGAGGAAGACCTTCCCACTGAGGTTATGTCTGAGAGCAGTGAAGCAAGTCACACTGCACTCCAAACTGAAGACCTAGCAAGTGCAACGGTCTGAGCTGAGAATGTGCTTGACCTTATAAAGGGAGAGCAAGGTGCCTGCTTGGTTAGAGCAGAGTGAATGGGGGAGAAGGCATGGGTGGGACCCACAGGCCTGAACACTCCAAGGACAGCATAAAGCGAGGCTCTACACCATAATGCCACATATCTGGGAAATATTAGTAGCTACAATTGATTAACTGCATCACACACGCACACTGCACTAGGCAGGATGCTTAAGTCTAAGGCAGAGACAGAAAAGAAATTCCACAGTGCCCTGTGGCAGAAGCTAAATCAGGGTACTCAGAAACTACGGAATAGGGAAAGCTGAACTTGGTACATGAGGGCTTCTTGGAGGAAGGGGCCCTTGAGCCTATCCAGAAAACAAACAAATAAAAACTCTGGAATGCAGAGGGCTCCCAGAGCCATGTTGGGGACCAGGACAGCTCACTGGAGCAGAGGCTTATGCTTCAGGGACCGATGGTGAGATGACAGAGATCAGAAAGTGAGTGGCCACCTCATCTGTCCCAGGTGGTGGCTTCCCACTCACTGTAAGGGATTCTGACCCTTCTTTTAGTCTGCCTGTGCAGCCCACACAGAAACATTGTGGTCAGATTCCTTACTTACTGATAATTCTCCCTGGAATCACTTCCTATGTTCAGTGTGCTTTTTGGGTCCAATGCCCATGGGTCTGACAATCCATCTAGGAGTACAGAGCCCTACCCTTATCCTCTTTTTCTTAGGAGGCACAACAGCTCCGAGAAAATAAGGGCCTTGCCATGGTCACACAGCCCGAGTGACTAAGTCGGGACTTGAGTCTCTTGAAACTGCAGATCTCACAATGACACTGCAGGAAATGGGGACCATGTGACAACTGAGTCCCCAAAAAAGGGCCAGGGATAGAGGTGGACTGGCTCTGAAAAGAGGAAAGATGGAAATGGGGTGCTGGAAGTTGAGAGGAGGGAAACAGAACTAGAGATGTCTCTAGAAAGACCTAAATGTCCCTAGAGCTAACAACAACAGATGCTGTATTCTCCCAGCCATATCTCTGAAGGACAAGAGGTGAGAACTATTGCTCCCATTTCACAGGTGGGAAAAAAATGCCTGGTGGCTTGTCAAAGGCCCACAGCAACCTAGGGCCCAGGGGCCCTGTTAGGAGCAGGCAAGATACACAGGCCGTCCTAGACTTTCCCACTCTCTAGTGGCTGATGAATGGATGACGAGAGGGCTCTTGGAGATGGAGACAGAAATCCACGCATGCAAACAGGGAGGGGGAGCGAGGCAGGGCCTGTCTGTGCAAAGATGTTTGGGGACCTGAGGCCCTGACTCCAGCTCTGGTTACTGGCAGGCTATCAGACAGCATCAGAGTGGTCAGGTGTCAGGGAGTCCCGTGCCCCCCCCCCCCCGCGGACCCATCCACTGGCCGCTCTGGCGCTGAGCTCCCCTGTCCCAGGCGGGCGGGGGAATGAAGGGGCGGGGGAGGGGAAGCCGAGGAGGGGTGCAGGCCGGCCGCCGGGCTCTGGACCCCGGGATCCATCCGCAGCTACGGTCCGCAGCACCCTCGGGCCTCCCCCTTGCGCGAGCGCGGATGGTACGCTCCGCTCTGCCCGCGGCCGCGGTGGATGTTGCTAGAACCCACGCGGAGGAAGGAAGAGACGCAGGCAGGCTGTGGTGACCCAAGCGGCCGCCCCTGCCTCAGGGACCCCTTCCTCGAGAGACGGCACCATGACCCAGGGAAAGGTACTGGCACCTTCCCCACCTGCACCTTCATCCTTTGGGCCCCCGGCTCCCTGTCATTCTGAACAAGCTTTCTGGACCACATTAGCATCCTCCCCTGGCTCCCGGGCTACGGTCCTCTGTGGTCCTCGCTGAAGTCAGGGGACACATGGCCCATTTGAAAGAATGGACCGGCTCTCCTTCCAGCCCCAGCCAAGGCTTGCCTTCCCTCCCTTGTCCCCCTCCCACCCTTGTTTTAGCATCACAAGACTCTTCTCGGGTGCCCTGGGCCCTATGAGGAGTCAGCTTGGCTGAGGCAAGTGATGGTGTGTGTGGTGTGTGTGCCAGGGTGAGCTGCTATGGTTGTGCCTTCAGTACCAGACCCAACCACTTTAGGATCATTTGTTGTTTTGTTGTGTTCCGAGGTAGGGTCTCGCTCTAGCCCAAGCTGACCTGGAATTCACTATGTAGTCTCAGGATGGCCTTGAACTCACGGTAATCCTCCTACCTCTGCCTCCTGAGTGCTGGGCTTAAAGGCGCCACCCCCATTTTCGCACATCCCTCCCACCCATATTCCCAACTCCATTATTCCACATCTGGATGTCACCCCCTGTGGCTGGGGTGACTATGGCATCAGGATGTTCTGATTTTTGTTTTTGTTTTGGATAGGCTTGGAAATGGATAAAAATGTTCCCTCCCACCCCAATTTTAGGTCTGAATTACAGAGGAGGGGCTGGGCAGAGACTTGGCTGGTCCAGGAGGGTTATGTAACATCAACAGCCTGTGGAATTATACAACCACTAGGGCCTAGGGCAGGGAGGAGGGGGGGTCCTATGACCCTCTGTTTACAAATGCTAAGTATTGGGCACAGAAAACAGAAGCCCTCCTACACGCCTCTTCTTCCCTCTAAGACGGGCCTCAGACCAGTGGTATCCCTTCCTGGGTCCTCGGACCCTCCTCTCTATGTTTTAAAGCTCTTCAGGCCTCAAAATGATGTCATTGGGTGATACCACCTCTGCTATTGGCTAGACATCTTTGGGAATGCCATATATGTATGAGGAAAGGTGGGACTCAGATGACTCTGGGGTGGGGGTGGGGTATGCTGATGGCAGGGTTAGGGGCTTCCCAAGACTGCATGATGAAAGGGAACGAGAGTGGGAAGGATGCATTCCTTCAGGCCTGGGCTACTGGTCTCTGAGGAGGCTGGGGATGCTGAACAGCGGGGTGAGGTGGAACCTCCCCTTCCACTCCTACCCCACCCACCAGTCATGAACCAGAGCTGTTCTGTTGCAGGAATGGGCTCCTTTGCCTTTGGCCTTTAGCCCCTCATCTACTTAGAGGTTTTCTGGAAGACTGCACGCCTCCCCTAGTCCAGTGGTCCTTGGGTTGGGGAAGAACCAGAGGTCTGCGTGCCCTTGGTTGTCTACCTGCAAGAAGCACTGCAGCCTTCCTTATGGGCTTTCAGCATCGGCTTCCTGCAACCAGACTGAAATGCCACTTTTGCTATCACTGTTTTCATACCACCTTTCTATGCCAATCTTTCTTTTCTGGCCCTCACAGCTCCTATCTCCTCCCCCACCCCACCCCCCAAAAAAACTAAGCATGTTTTAGGGATAATGACCCTAAGGGGTCATTATCTGAGTGTAAACAGACTGGAGTTCTCAACCTATCCTGAGTGTGTTTCCCTTTGGGCCTCAGTTCCCTGTCTTAAGTAAAAGAAGGGACTAAATTAGCCATCTTCTGTGGTCCCTTCCTCCCTCCCAGCAGTGACATTATGCAGTTCTGTTTGGAGAGAGTCTGAGGTTTTAGCAGAATGAGAGCATCTTGTCCTCCTCCCTCCTTACAGGCCCTTCCTCTTTTTTCCTATCTTGTGTGGCACCTTCTCCACTCCATACCACTCTGCTTGTGCGTTCCCAGCCTAGCAGAAGTGCCTGGGCCCTACAGCCCAGCAAGATATGTGTGACCTTGTGACCTTGGACGAGTTCCTTCTGATCCTCAGTTCTCTCATTTTAAACAGAAATTGAATACATTGAGCAAGGTGGCAGGAAGATGAAATGGGGCAACCTGTAATTCAATAATATTATTCTTTATTTGAAAGTTGCAACGAGAGAGAAAGAGAGAGAGAGAAAGAAAGAAAGAAAGAAAGGAAAGAAAGAAAGAGTGAATGGGTATGCCAGGGCCTCTAGCCACTGCAAACCAACTCCAGACACATGAGCCATCTTGTGCATCTGGTTCTATCTACTTGGATACTGGGGAGTCGAACCCAGATTGTTGGGCTTTTCAGTAAAGTGCTTTAACTGCTGAGCAATCTCCCCAACCCCAATAATATTTTTGAGGGGAGGAGGTTTTGAGGTAGAGTGACTCAAGCCCAGGCTGACCTGGAATTCACTATATTGTCTCAGGGTGGCCTCAACTCACAGCAATCCACCTATCTCTGCCTCTTGAGAGCTGGGATTAAAGGTGTGTGTCACCGGTGATATCCTTGCATGTCTCCTAAGGATCAGGCACCTCCCTGGACTCCAGGAACACAGTAGGACCATAGAGACCCAAGCTGTGTCCCAGGTGTATCTGTGGTCACCAACAGTGGGCACTCCTGGGAGTTTCCTGCTTCTTATCTTTTCCCCAGCTCCACTTTGTGCCCTGTTGGCCTCGCTCTTCCTGAGCTAGGTTCTGCCAGCTTTAAACCCTGGGAGGTTCTTATCTGCACAGATGAAAGAACATTCAGAGAGGTTCCAGGAATGGAGGGGCTGGTGAAAAGGGCTTGGAAGACTCTCTCTCCCTGGTGACCATCTCCCTCTGCCTCCACTCCACAGCTCTCCGTGGCTAACAAGGCCCCTGGGACTGAGGGGCAGCAGCAGGCAAATGGTGAGAAGAAGGAGGCTCCAGCAGTGCCCTCTGCCCCACCTTCTTATGAGGAGGCCACCTCGGGGGAAGGACTGAAGGCAGGGGCCTTCCCCCCAGCCCCCACGGCTGTGCCTCTCCATCCAAGCTGGGCCTATGTGGACCCCAGTAAGTCTCTCAGTAACCAGAGGTAGGAATGACAGGGGGAGTGGGAAACCCATCTGGAGAGCTGAGCAGGAGAAAGCTGTCCAGTTACCACATGTGCCGTGTGGTTGTTGAACAAAACTCTGCTGTCAAGGGCTATGGAGAACTGTTCTGGGGTAAGTCAAAGAGGACCCTGAAAAGGGGGAGAAGGGATGTCTTTAGCCAGGGTGCTCCCAGACAGAGAAGAAGGAATTTTTTACAAGTCACTGAGTGAGGTCAAGTGGAGGTGAGGGATGGAGGACAGAAGCCAAGGTCTAGCCTAGAAAAGCCCTCCTAGAAGAATGAGGTGCAGACAGGTGGTTGGGGGAGATTAGCATGGTCAGGAAGGGGCAGTTTGAGGCTGCAGTTGCTCATAACCTTGTCTGGGTAGGATGCCCTCTGAGTGGGGGTGTGACATTTACAGTGACTGGTCTGAAACTTTACTGGGCTCAGGTCCCCATGGAAGCCCCAGGGTTGTCAGAGGCTAAGGGTGTGGGGTTCTGCCTCTCGACCACTTGTTTCCTTGCCCCTTCTCTAGCCTTTATTGGGGGGCAGGAGGGTATGGTGTGGGAAAGGTGTTGGGAACCATCCTAGTGTCACTTCTGGCCAGACCCAAATCGCATGCACACTCACCAGCTGTGACAATTCCTAGGATCCCAGTGGTGGCCGAGCAGCCTTCAGGAACTTGGCTATGAGCTGTAAGGAAGGTCTCTTAAATCCTCAGCCTCTTTAGGGCCACCTCTGTACCCCTCAACTTCCCCTCCCCCACTTTGCCATCCCCACTGCCAGTAGGGTTCTAGAAGGGATCCATGAACAATGCCTTAGAGCCTCCCCTCACACAAGGAATAAGTGGCCACCATGGTCCACAGCTCCTCCAAGCCTAGAGCCCTAAGGCCTCACCCCAAGGTGACAAAGTGGAAGGTCACTAAAGGTCTGGTATGGGGACCCCTTCTCACTGCTCCAAGTTATATCCTCCAAACCCTGCTTCCTGCCGCATGGCTCTGGGGTTGGCAGGGGAAGCAGGCAGATTGTGTGGGACCAGTGAAGAGGCTGGGTCTTCAGGACCCGAGTTAGGCTAACACAACTCCCTTCCCTTTCCATGTTTTTTATTTCTCCTGTCTTGGTTGCTATGACCACCTACTTTAAGGAATGTTCTCCAAGGAACTGTTAAAGTAGGAAGGCCCATGTGTGGTCAGCCGGTGACAAACGTTTACTAGTGTGGGTCAGCTCTGAGCCCCTTCCAGGGTCTCTGCCCTCCAGTCATTGACATAGATGTAAGGACAGAGTCCTGGGAAGATAACCTGCCCCACCTGTCAGTCAGGAACAACTTCCTGGAGGAAGGGGTATCCACACAGAGCCTTGAAAGGTACTGTGAATTAGTCTGAAAGCACAGAAAGGGGAGAGGTCCAGGGGCAAGCAGGCAGGTAGCTAAACAAATATATTCAAGCCAAGAAAGTGGAGAGTGGGTTGTGCAGGAGGGCTGAAGGACTCCACTCATCAGGCTGTGGGGGCTTTATTAAAGGAACTTGAACTGTGGGGCATGATGGCCATTCCTATAGTCACAGCACTTGGGAGTTAATGGCCAAAGAATTAGGAGTTCAAGGTCATCCTCATCTACATTGTGAGGGTGAGTCCAGCCTTGGATACATGAGACTCTCAAGAAACAAAACAAGCCAAAAAGAGCTTGAAGAGGCTGGGGAGGTAGCTCAGTGGGTAAAGCGCTTGCACCTTGACAACCTGAGTGTAGAACCCCAGAGTTCAAATCTCCAGAACCTTCATAAGTGGCTGGGCATGGCCATGTACCTGTAGCCCCAGTCCTGAAGGGGAGCAGAAACCCAAGAATCAAAGGAGCCCCCCCCCAAACAAGTTCCAGAATCAGTAAAGAGACTCTGGCTGAAAACAAGACCAGCTGGAAGAGTGGTGGAGTTGGTGGAGTTGGTCACCTTATGTCCAGACTTAGGGGAGTTCGACCCACTCCCAGTGCAGGCACCATATCACAACACAACACACCATACACACACATACACACACCACACCATACACACACACCACACCACACAAGAAAAAATAAATATATAAAAAAACTGGAATGATGGAAGGAGGAGCCATTGAAGATCTCCAACAGTGCAGTGCCATATCAGCTTTGAAAAATCAAGACAGGCTACTGCTTAGTGGGAGGAGACAATCTGCCAGACCTAGTGGGGACAGTGGAGGGAACTCACATAGATATATTCAGGGATTTGGGAATGGCCCTGAGCAGAGGGACAAGGGAGAGAATGGCATTGTCCCCAGCTATCGCAGAGCACTGGTAAGTGGGTATCATCCCTGTATCTGAAAACAGAAGGCTGGTGGCTTGCTCAAGGTCATAGCCCCAGAGGATGATGGGATGATTCACCTGTGGGTCTCTCTGACTATGGAGTATTTGCTCTTGCAGAAGCCATGGTTCTGAAACCAGGCCCAAACCTTCACCCCTACTCCTGCCCTTTCTTGGCTTCCTTTCCACCAGCCCTACCCAGCCGCTGGAGCAGCAGCAGGCTGGGCACTTCCACTCGGCCCCAGCACCCATCCAAGGACCTCAGAAAAGCAAGCAAGGGCCAGCAACTTTGGCCCTGGGATGTGCTGACCAGCCTGGAGAGGGACTGACTTGTCTTTTGCCATAGAGAACCAGAGTGACTAGAGAGGGGTGGGAACACAAGAGAGAAGGGACATATTTTTATGGCAGAACTTGGCAATGGTGGAGGGAGAGGGAGAGAGTAGCTCATTCCTGGGATCCAGAGCAGGGAGTGCAAGAAGTGACCTAAGAGACACAGGTAGGGTGGACCGACAGGGTATTTGATAATGAGGCTGGAGGAAAACACTTCAGTGGGTTCAGGGAGCCAGCCTGACTGATAGGTGGCTCTGAGCAGGTTGGGCATGATGGTTCCATGGGCAGGAGCCCTCACAGTCTCTGCCCCCCCATGCAGGCAGCAGCTCTGGTTATGACAGTGGTTTCCCCAGAGGACAACATGAGCTCTTCACCACCTTTAGCTGGGATGACCAGAAAGTTCGCCGAGTCTTCATCAGAAAGGTAAGTGTCTCTCCTAGGCTCTGGGACTAGGCTCAGTGGGGAAGCCCTTCTAATGATCCAGAACCAGCTTCTGCCAAGAGGTCACCTGACTCCTGTCCCTGCTGTCCCAGCTGACATCTCCTACTGGCTTCTCAAGTCTCACGCAAGGGCTCCTGCTGCAGGTCCCCCTGGGTCCTATGCGAGGAGGGGGCTTCTGAGGGACAGGCTCTGGAACACCTTTGTTGTCCTTCACCTTGTCCTGGGTCTGTTCACTGACCCCCACGAAGGAGGGTGGAGTGCTCAGGAGGTAGTTCTGGATTCAAGTGAGTCCTGGGAGAGAGCTGGAGTCTCTTCAAACCTCTCTGGGGACCTCAAAGGGGGCTTCTTCAACTGACCCTCCTTCTCCCTCAGGTCTATACCATCCTGCTGATCCAGCTGCTGGTTACTTTGGCTGTGGTGGCTCTCTTTACCTTCTGGTGAGTTGGTGTATGGACTGGTACCTTCCAAGGGTGGCCGTGGCCAGGGTTGGGGGCAGGGGACCCCATCAGACCTCTCTTAGAATGGTCACCTGGAGAAATGGAGGCAGTGGATCTCTTCAAAGCTGGGGAAGAACACTGAGCATGCACCATGCGAGCGATCCCCATCCAGATTGCAGGCATCTGTGAGGCTATCACTCATCTGTGATTCCCCTGTCCCAGCCTGGCCTGGGCCTCTGGGAGCTGCGACTTCTCCTTCCTGAGTCTGGAGAACCCTGTGGGGCAGGGGCATGTGTTGGGGCAGAAACAAAGGTCTAGGGCCAACTCTGACTCTTTATCCTTTCTGTCTTTGCAGTGACCCCGTGAAGGACTATGTCCAGGCCAACCCAGGCTGGTACTGGGCATCCTAGTGAGTATGCTTCATCCAGGCCCCTTCCTAGAGAAGCCCACCATGACTCTGGTGGCAGAGCCAAAGCAGCCTTCCCCACAAAGACAGCCCCCTCCCCGGTATGGCCAGGAGAACCTCTGAGGTTTTTCAGATCTGACAGGGCAGTGGAGGTGGAGGTAGGTTGTGGTGGCTGAGCAAGTTGGCAAAGGTGGACTGGGACCATGGCTACAGAGAACCGGTAACTTGGTCCTTTGGGGGAGGGGGCTGGCATACCTTGACCCGCACTAATGATAATGTTGCTACTCTTATTAGCATTGTTATTAATGCTTATGAAATTATTAATCATAAGAGCCATCACTTAAGGAGTGATAATTAAGGGCTGGGTATTGTGCTTGGTGTACAGTATTGCATTGATCCTCAAAACTACCGCGTATGATTACCTCAGGAAACTAAGGCTCAGAGATATTGAGTAATTTGCCCAAGGTCACACAGCTAGTTAGTAGTGGAGCTGGGATTCAAATCCAGGGCTCAGGTTAAGGCTTGTGTGCTTAATCCCTCTGCCTGGCAGACTCCCTTCACCCCTCCAGCCACTTGGCTCCTACAGTCCTAAACACTCTTCATGGAGCATGGTAGGTAACCTGGGAGAAGAGGCTCTAGCTTGTAGGTGATTCTCACCTTCCTTTCTCGGTAACTAAAGAGTAATTTTGAATAATTCCAGAACCACCCAACTCAGAGAACTGCTCTCTCGCTCTGGTTCTACTGTGAACCATCCCTGTAATGGCCTGCTGGGGAGGAGGCCTCTGCTTTCAGGAGAAGCTAGTAGGCAGCTTGGGCGCTATGCAAAGGAGCACATTCAGGAGTGGGGAGTCAGCATTCTCAGCTGAAACAGAGGGTGATCCTCATAGGATGGACCAAAGGATTGGCCAGGAGAGGAGTGGTTAAAGAAGAAATTGTGGGAATGAGAACATTAGAGCTATGCGTGGTACATTAGGGGCTGGACTGGCAGAGGCCCAGGTCATCTTAGAGAGCAATTTGCCCTGGAGGAGAGGAGAGGGGGTGACAAGCCTGCACACTGGCTATCCCAGCCTGTGCCACCACAGCCCAGAGTGCTCTCAAAGTTGGGCTTATAGTTGGCACAAGCTACAGGTTAATAGTGAGGAAACTTCTGAGGATTCCAGGGACAGAGACATCCACACTCAGAGCTCTTTTGGGGGACACAGAAGAAGGGATAGTCTTCAGCCCAGCAAGGAGGGCTGAGTCCTGGGGAGTTGAGAAGCATGGTGTGTATAGCTAATGAGGCCCCAGGGACTGCCACCCTGGCCAGCTCACACAACAGGTTGGCATGGCTCCCAGCACATCAGCACCACCTGATAGCCTTGTGCCCCCTGAGAACTCAGAAACAGTGTCCTTGAGCCCCTTTTCTCTGAGAGGGTTTGTGGGACTCCATGTCCTGAGCAGAGAGTGGTAGGGGACAGCTCAGGAAGTGGCCAGGTTCCACCCCACTCTGTGCTGGGGATGTGGGAGGAGGGAAGGTGGTGAGCATCCAGCCAAGGAAAGGTGAGTGTGGCTTCCAGCAGAAAACAGGCGCTGTCTGACCCACAGTGAGAGCAGGTGAGACACAGGAAGTGGGCCTGGACTGTGCTTTTCCTAGGATGCTGCTGCAAAGCATTAAAAATGTCAGGAGTTCCACCACCAGGATGTCCCTCTTCCTGCAGAAGGTCTGCCTCTCCTCACTCCTCCACTTTCCCATCCTGCCTTTCAGTCCTAGCAGCTCTCCTACCTCTTCCAACACATCAGATACTCCCTAAGGGCTCCATTCTTATTTCTTCCTTTTGGGCCAATGATGGTAACAATGAGACTAAAACAGCTTCCCCCTTCTGTGTACAAGGCACTGAGCCAAGTATAATGTAATTCATCCATCCTTTAATAACCCGGCCAAGCAAGTACTATATTATCTCCATTCTACAGATGAGGAAATCAAGGCAGAGAGAAGTTCCTGTGCATAGAGCCAGTATTGAAAGCCAGGGCTGTATGATGGTGAGGTGCATCTACTTAGCCCCTGCACCCTGCTGACCACAGCACAGGGTGCAATAGCAGGGCAAGCTGGGAGGCCTGTGGGTTTGGCCCCTGGCCTTCACCTGAGTCCCACTCCCTGTCCTGACTCTAAGCAGATCATCCCAGGCCCCAGGCTCAGAGCTGACATGTAGTCAGCTGCTCTCTCACCCTTTCTGACTCATTCTTGCCCCCTGGGATGCCAGCGCCAACCCCTCCACCAGCCACTGCTTTCTCAAGGTCCCTGTTGTCTCCCTCCTCTGGGTTCTCACCTTATTGTCTGATTGCTCCCTCTGAGCCATGGTGTCTGTGATGAGAGAAAGCAGGAGGTTAGGACTGGAGTGGGGGTCAGTCAAGGAAGCTATGCGTCAGCAGCTCCTAATGACAGTAAGAGCAGCTCCCACCCATGTGCTGAGCTCTGTTCCTAGAACCAGGGCCGGCCTTCCTGTTCTACAAATCAGGGAACTGGGGCTTGGCTGTTAAATACTCATCCGCCATCACTCAGAGGTGTTGGGCCTGGGATGTATGTGCTGGCATCAGGTTCCAAAGCTGCAGGTAGTCTCTGGTCCCTCCACCCTTCTTCTGCCTCCTTATCTTAAGGGCTGAAGAGCTAGGGAACTCAAGGAAATTAAATAAGGCCATTGCCTTTTGGAAACTTCAAGCCCAGGATGGGAGGACCCACACCTAGAGGTTCTGTTATTGTCATTGTTGTTGAACTGACTGATCAGTGACTCAAGTGAGACCATCAGAGAGCAGAGGCCAGAGTAATTTTTACTAGGGACAAGTTGGTTCTGCTGTCCTACATGGGCAGGTGGTCAACAGCTGTGGCACCTGGTACCAGCCAGCAGCAAAACCTCCCTATCACTATCAACAGCACTAACAAATAGGAAAGGAGCACTCAGGAGGCAGAGGTAAGAGGATTTTTGTAAGTTCAAGGCCAGCCTGGGGCCACAGAGTGAGTTCCAGGTCAGCCTGGGCTAGAGGGAGACCCTACCTTGAAAAAAAAATAGGAAAGGGTTAAGATGGAGAGGTCCTGTTCAACGAAGTGTGTAGGCT
>PVHP010045970.1:0-13315 GCA_004024765.1 Zapus hudsonius | reverse complement strand
GAGGTCATGTACAGATGGAGCCTGGGGCTGGGTGATGGAGGTCATGTACAGATGGAGCCTGGGGCTGGGTGATGGAGGTCATGTACAGATGGAGCCTGGGGCTGGGTGATTGAGGTCATATTTGTTTGGTTAAGGATTTGGTGTTTTCCTTTTTGTGTTTTACTGAAGTGACCAATGTGGAAGTGAGAGGGACAGCAGAAGCCTGTGGGGTAAGAATTATAAAACCAGGAACTGCACCTTGACCACAGGAAACCAAATCGGAGCCAAGTAGAGGAAATTTTACCTGTATGTGATGCCTCCAGGACATCATCTATTTCCTAGGAGCAAAACCTGGTCCCAATTTTGATAGCCTGGCTTTATGTCCCATTTTAATCTGATAGCCAGGTTTGGGCCAGTATGACCTACTTTAATATTTAAATTTATTTTCTTTGCAATGAGGCAGATAGAGGTGGGAATGAGCATGCCAGGACCTCCTGCACCTGCAATTGAACTCTAGATGCATGTGATACTTCGGGTAAGTGACTTTACATAAGTACTGGGGAATCAAACCAAGACCATCAGGCTTTGCAAATAAGCACGCTAACTGTTGTGCAATCTCTCCAGCCCCAGTATGACGTATTTTAAAGAAGGCCTGCATGGAAGGTACATGGCTGAATGTGTTCTATGCCTCCTCCTTCAATCCCTCTCCTGTCACAGTGATGATCCCATGGGCTCTGTCCTCTCCCTGTAGCTCTCTT
Organism: Zapus hudsonius; assembly: GCA_004024765.1. Taxonomy (NCBI): domain Eukaryota; kingdom Metazoa; phylum Chordata; class Mammalia; order Rodentia; family Dipodidae; genus Zapus; species Zapus hudsonius. Next base: position 12,578 of record PVHP010045970.1, on the reverse strand, counting down.
TTCTGATGTCCATCATTATCCAACCCCATCTTCCTCTTATTCAGCTCAGATGTCCACCAGATGCCCTCAAGGAACAACTTCTATACTGCACCCCTTCCTGGGCGCCATCCCCCAGCTGTGTTCCACAGCCCTCACCTTACTGAGGAATTCACTGGAGATGTGTGTGCTTGATCCTGGGGTCTGCTTCCCACCCTTCACTGGAGTGACAACTTCTCCACAACAGGGACTATGAAGATCCTGCTGACTTGTGTTCCCTAGAACAGTGACTGACCCTTTGCAGGTGCTCAATAGCCATACTTTAAAAAATTCTGTCTACCCTCCTTTGACTACTGTGTGCACAGTAGAGGTCCCCCTGAAGACTTACTGCTGGAGCTGGCTCATCTCTGCCAGATATGTGGTATTAACCCCACATTTCAGATGAGTGAACTCAGAGAACACACACACACACACACACACACACACACACACACACACACACACACACACACTTGTTTTCCTGTTGGGAAAAGGTTCCTGAAGTTATGAGTTGGGTCCCGATGGTCAAGAACTCAAGACACAGGGTCCAAGTGGGACACGTACTGAAGAGAAGCCCCTTCCCTAGTCAGCTCAGCTTCCCAGGGCCAGAAGCATGCCCCGCCCCCATGGGGCTTGCTCCCAGCAGAAGGGGAGCACACCCCGCCAGGCAGGAGCATGCTAACCAGAGTCAGATGCTGCCGCCGCAGGAGAGAGGCCAGTCCCTACATTTGGGCAAACTTGAAAGAATCCTGGAAGAGCCATAAATCTTGAACTGGGGCCTTTTATCAACCTCTAATTTATCATGGTTTCTTAATTACTTTGACTGGAGAAGTCATAATCCATATGTATTGGAAATTTGGTCTGCACAGGCCTGGTTTTCATGACAAGGGTAGTTTTTGACATATAGGATTTAACTAAGGGTGATTTTTCGGGGTGGTGACTTGTTCCTGGGTCCCTTGTTTTTCTATTGTTTAGGGTCTTTGACTATCCCCACCCCCCAACATTTTGTCTTCTGTGTTTGTGTGTGATACATGTGTATGTGTGTGTTCATGAGTGTGTGGATGCATGTGTGCCACACTGTGCATTTGGAGGTCAGAGGACAACTTCAGAAGCATCGGTTCTCACTTTCCGCCTTGATTTGAGTCAAGGTCCCTTGTTGGTCACCTCTGCATTCACCAGGCTAGCTGGCCTGCGAGTTTACAGGTAATTATCGTCTCTGACTCTCTTCTCATTCTACGCATGCAATCTAGGATTCCAGATGCTAGAATCACAATGTCTGGCTGTACATGAGCTCTGGGGATCCCAACTCTGGTACTCATGCCTTGCATGGCAAGTGCTTTATCCATTGAGCCATCTCCATAGCTCCTATCAGACACTATCTACCCATCTCCATGAGGCTTTTCCCTGTGCTTGCCCATAGACAGACAAAGAGATGAGGGCTCTCTTCATGGGAGTCAGAACTCATAGGTTCAACACTCACCTCTACCACTTATTGGCTTTGTGATTGTGGGTAGGAATATTGGTCTCTTTGTTTCTATTTTGAGTATCTAAGAGTCCTTGTTGCAAATACCTGCTGGAGGATATTGAAGAACTATGCAGGTGAAATACTCAAGCCTATGTATATTCGATTATACTTACATAATGATGAACTGTAATTAACACAGGGCTGGGGGTGTAGCTCAGTGGGAGAGCGTTTCCCAATGTGTGCAAGATCTTGGTAAAAAAGCAAGTGTCCTTAGGGATGATTTTGAATGTGGATATGAGATATTCTGGTACACAGATGAGATCAGCCCCCCAAGGAGAACCAGTCCTCGGAGGTCCAGTGTCCTCGCTACTTGTATACTGTGGATTTCCATTTTTATCCAAAAAATGGATATTGTGATATTGTCTTCATATCTGCATATGTTGTGAAAGAGTTTCAGCACAAACTACCACTGACCTTGCACTTCATACACTAGGAAACTGGGGCAAGAAGGTTCCCAGAGGAAGTTCACAGTCATCAGGCTAGTAAATGTGAACACACTGTGTTGTTTTGACTCTGGTATCCATATTTTTAATGATTGGCTGGTGGGAGATGGGGAAACAGGCTGTAATCCATTCCTTCAGAGTGTGTGTGTGTGTGTGTGTGTGTGTGTGTGTGTATACACGAGTGTATATGTACATGTGATGTGGAACCATAGGACAACTTCAGCTGTTGCTCTCAGATACACCATCCGCCTCTTTTTGAGACAAAGTATTCAGTTTGCCAGGAGCTCACCAATGAGACTAAACTGGCTGGCCAGCTTCTCCAAGGATCTGGCCATCTCTGTCACCCGGAGCCAGGATTACAGGTACATGTGGCTTGTCTAGAATTTGACTTGGGTATTGGGGATGGAACTCAGACCCTCATGCTTGTAAAGCAAGCCTTCCTTCCAGCCCTGCTCTTGAACTTTTTATTAGACCCACAATCGAGACTGGGAACAATTTCTGGTTATTTCACAATTAGCATTCACTTGGGTCCCTAGCACAGAAGTAAGGGAGTCTTCTTGATTCTGCCTCTGAGGCCCAGCTGAATGTGGATAGGGACATTGGCCTCCAGGGGAAGCATGATGATGGCCATCTTTGCCCAGTTTAGGACAGCACCTCTCACCTGCATTTGGTTTTGCTGATACACTTGCTCACTTGTGTTAGGTGTGCTTCTTGTAAATTCCAGGCCACACAGGGAAGCCTAGAGATGCTTGAGTTAAGATGGCATCTTTCTCACCTGGTCATCAGAACAGGAGCCTGAGAGACTGTACAAGGAACAGGAAGGTAAGAGCTGAGGCTGGGTGCACCCATTGTGGGTGGTTTTTAAAGGCAGAGCCAATTGGAGACCAGGCAGGGTCTTCATACAAGTGGAGAACTATGTCTGGAAAGTGTGACAAGAGATGTTTGTGTGTAGTGACAGGGACAGACTTGGCTAGGGGCAGCCAAAATTTTGAGTGGGACTTAATTGACAGGAAGGCCTTCGAGAAGGGAGCTCTATGTGAGCCACAGAAAGAACATAGGTGAGAGACGAAGCAGTCGGCCTGCCACGGCTACCTCCAGACTGTAATGTGGGGCAGGAAGCAGGTGTAAAGACCCTCGGGTGAAGAGCTCTTCCACAAGGCCCTGCGTCAAGGTCAGAAAATCAGTCCTGCTCCCAGCTTGGCCCATTAGCAACCTTCCTTCACCGGAGGAAAGACGCAGGCTAGTATGGGAGTTGGAATGAGGGAATTTGGGAAGATGTAAATGGGGAATTCCAAAAGCACATGATGACACCAGCATTCAGGCCAGCTTTAGGCTTGATCTCTGGAGACCATATCAGGAATCTTGAAATCATTCTAGATCAACCGTGGGGTTGATTGGGAGACTATAAAATTCAAAGAGTAGAGCCCAAGGCAGAGCAAAGGCCTCTGTGCTTGTGTAAGAGTCTAGTCAACTTCTCAGACTCCACCCCTCTGTCACAGGAGCAAGAGGGAGAATGGGACCGTGTCTGCCCCACTGTGCTTAGTGGCGTCTACTGGAGACATCATGAAGACTCATGAAGGCAGTTTGACACGCCAGTCATGTTCAGCCATATTGTGATGGTTGATCTTGGTTCAGCTAGGCAGGCTTTAGAATCACCATGGAAATGAATCTCTGGGCTTCTCTGTGAGAGATTTTCTAGATTAGGTTAATTAAATTAGGATGAGCCACCGTAAATGTGGGCAGGCCATTCCATGGGCTGGAGTTCTGGTTGGTATAAGAGGAGAGAGTTGGCTGAGAGGCAGCGTTGATCTCTCTCTGCTTCCTCCCTGTGGACTGAATGTGACTGGGTCCTTCAGGCCTTTCCCGCCCTGATGGAGCAGTGAACAAACACTCTTTGTCAGGTATTTTGTCCTAGCTGTGAGAAATGTAACTGATCCGCATAGGGTGCAGTTGAAGAACAGGACCAAAGACAGGCAGAAAGAAGTAGTGGAGGGAAAGATGCCACATTAAGTCATTTGTCATTTCTAAGGGGGTAAGACTGTTGAGTGTGTTCGAGCATGCTCTCTCTCTCTCTCTCTCTCTCTCTCTCTCTCTCTCTGTGAATATATCTGTGCCTTTCTCCAAGAGTTAAAAACCAGCTCCAAAAAGGAGGCCACTCAGGATATTAAAAGTTTAACGAGGTGCAGTTTCAGAGGTGTTAACATTTCACAACCAAAAACAGCAGTAGCCAAAGCTTTTAATCATAAACAGATGATCAGCCATGGGCATGAAGGCTGTTTGCTCAGAGCGAGGCTCCAGGCTGCAGGGATGTCCATGAACGGGAGAGATCGGGCATGGAACAGTCTAGAATGGCCCAACTTCTCCACCTCACAGTGTAATTTCTCTGGATATATCGAGTGGAGTAAATAGAAGATCAGTGAGTCCATAATGGGGCTGGAGGTGGGTGCTGAGGGTGGGCACCATCATGTGTTTTAATACATTAAGAAGGTTCTTGGACCAAAGAGGCTCAGAGGAGCTGGGCCCTGCATTGCCGAGTGATTCTTACAGTCCTGCTCATAAACCTTTCTGGAACAATTTGATTTCACCAAAGTTTGCATCTGGTGGAACTGCTCACAGGGAAACATGTGCAACTCAGACTCTCCTGGTGAGACAGCTCCCAGAGGAGGAGCTGCTATGGTCCTTCTGGTTGTGAGAAGATGGTCTGGGGTCCAAAGAGACCACCTGCTAGCATTCTAGATGCTTCCATGCCCACATTTTAACCCAGTTAGAAACCAAAACTGTGGCATGGTCCAAAGACTAGCCTCAGTATGAATTCTGCGCCGCCTCTTGCTGTGCGTTACGGGAACATGCCGTCACTTCTGTGTACCTGTTTCCTGATCCCTAACTGAAATCATGGTATTTCCCAGCTCAAAGAGTTTCTGTGAGGAGTGAGCAAGGTAGGACACTGAACACGATCACTCATACAAAGTGAACAGTCATAAATATTAGCTGCATACTGCAGCCAGGGATAAGTCAGTGTGTCACATGCAGTGTTCTGTGCCGGAAGATAACATACAGATGAGGTGGCTCCGTTCCTCCAAGAACTCAAGCTCCAGGGAGATGAATTGGTTTACAAAGGAATAAGGGTGAGCTTTTCATCAGGCATCATCACGATACAGTGGCACGTCATTAATGTTGAATGGTTTTCTATTGCTGGGTGCTTTCTGTATACAGAGCATATACGTGTCATATACTTCACAGACATTGACTTACTGGATCCTCACATAACACAAAAAGGTCAGGAACTTCCTGAAAATTCTCCATTTGAACGGGAGTCAATGAACCTGTAGAATATTCTGATGGATTGACACATAACAGAAGTGTCCCCTGTTTACAAAGGCGTTGAGGTCCTTGGTGTTTCATCAACCCTTTCCCATCTATGAGTCCTGTGGTGTGGGGTGCTTGTCAGTTTTATATTAACTTTATAGACGATGACACAGAGAGAGACACAGGTAATAAGCCCTAGTCCCCGAGGTAGGCAAAAGCCACCTCTGGGTTTCAGGAAATTTCCACAACCACAAGCACCCCTCAGACTTCCTCTGAGATGTCTTCCTGGGCTCACAGAGTAGACAATGACTTTGGCAGCAGTGCACACTCAGGATCTGGGCTTTCTCTACTTCACGACACCATCTTGCTTGTCCTGTGTGAGTCTCTGTCTCTCGCTGGGATCCCATATTGCATTCTCCACTTGTCCTGATCATTTTCCTCCAGAGAGACTCATTTACATCTCCAACCTGCATCTCATTTCTGACTCATGATTCCAGCTGTGAGGAGGGAGCCCCCTGCGTGGGTCTGTCACTCTCATCATGCTCCGGGGCCAGGGTGACTTAGGATAGCCTTGGCAAACTGCATGAACCTGCCTTCCATTCCTGCAGGGCGCTGGAGAATCTGATCAGAGCTTCTCTTTCTTGAATCACTCAACCCCGGGACAATTCAACACCATCAATTTAGCTACATGGTGGCTACTTCTCACCACATGTTACTGTCAGCTGGGCCGGTGTGCATAGCTCTTGAGTGCCAGTTTCAAGAGATGGAAGCTCACGTGCTCTTCTGCTTTCTTCATCTGGTTTTACAAACCTATCAGAAGGGAATGATTTCTCTCCCATAGCACATGTTATTATTTATGGGCCCAGACACACTATTATTTTATGTTATGATTCTAGCTCTTTCGAATGTTTCCTGCAGTCTTTGTTCTGTTGCTTCTCTTATTAGACACTGTCCTTTGATTTACTGCCTGGGACTGCGCTTTCTTTCCTTGAACATTTTAGTAGCTGTGAGGCATCTGGTGCAAAGCCTCGTGCCTTTAAGGGCACAGACAGGGGCATCTTCCACAAGAAAGCAATCCCACCCTAAAGAATAAGGTTCAAGACACTGTCACTCTGACCATGTGCAGTGCCTTTATTGAGCACTTACCAGCACTAGGCACACGAGGGTGCATCTCTGGGAAGCCTTAGACCTGCTGATAACAGAGCAGGAAAACCCAGCAATTATCCCAAGGAACCAAGATGCCAGGAACTTAAATGATGTCACAGCAGTGAAGTTAGGATTTCGACTCGAGTTCTGAAGCTCATGTTCTTTTTGATCCAGTTGGTTGGGACACTCCTCCACCTCTTAGCACCCAAGGAAACCTTGAGCTTCCAGTGTCCGTTCTCAAAGCCCTTCTTGCTCAGTAGGGGGACCGCATAGGCCTACAGTCTTCAGCATCTCTCCTGAGCTGCCCCCAGGCCAGGGAACCTCATGCCATGTGTACTTGGGAAATTTAACAGCAAGCCTCACCGGTATCTTTTTCACAGCCTGGTATATGGTAGACTTAATGGGCAAAGCATAGGATGGGGACATGAATTGAAATTAAGTTGAGCTATCAGTTCTGGGGTGAGTCCAGGATGCATTGCATAGAGTATGTGAGCTTACAGAGGGGTTTCAGGTGGGGCTAAATAATATTTATAGCCTTGATTGTCTGTGTCATAGGTGGTTGTAGTGGTGAGGGCGGAGGGTGAGGGTTACAGTGAAGAGAAGGGTGCAAATGTGTGCTGTGAACTTGATTTCCACATGGTGGGCTCCAGGGCGGAGGCCGGCTTCTTTCTGCTTCAAACAATGCTGAAGTGCAGCCAGACCTCTTGGCTTCTCTCTGGTGGCCTGCGGAGCTTCCCCTCATGTGAGCTTTAACACTGACTATCCAACTTGACATTGAAAGCCCAAAAGTAGAGGGTCCCACCTACATACCACACAGTGGACTTGAACTTGGATAATTCCACCCAGAGCCTCCAGCCTCCATCTGAAGATCCTTCCTCTTTGGTGCTACCCAAATCACTAATGACTTCACCATCTGCCCCCAACCAGCAAGTGACGACCCTTTGTCTCATTCCCTGTACCAGTCACCAGCTATGGCCAGGGCAGGACATGCTTTCTAGAACCTCTAATTTAGTCTTCCTATCTGATGCCAACTCTCTTGGGTCAGGACTTTGGCATTTTCAGCTGGCCTCCTGGTTTTCAGGCTAGGTCATCTCCACTGGGATGATCTTTTCAAGTGTTAAATAATTATTGTCACCTGCACTCATAGTGCACCATGGGTAGAGAAGTTCTTCTATTGATTTTTATTTTTTGGGCGTGTGTGTGTGTGTGTGTGTGTGTGTGTGTGTGTGTGTGTGTGGTCTGCATGTGTGTGTTACGTATGTGTGATTATATGTATGTGGATACATGTGAGCAAACTTGTTAACCACTACACTATGGAAGCCCATTAGTGTGTGGGCACATGTATGTGCACAGTGCATATGTGTGTGTGTGTGGCTTGAGTGTGAATGGAGACCAGAGATTCTTATCAGGTGTCTCCCTCTGCCATTCCCTACCCCACCTTATTTATTGAGCTAGGGTCTCTCACTGAGCCCAGAACACACCGATTTGGCTAATCTAACCAGCTTGCCCTGGGAATCCTCCTCTTTCCCTGTCCTGAGCGCTGGGATTCCAGACATGCATACCAACATGTCTGTCATTTATAGGAATCCTGAAGGTCATATCTCAGGTTCTCATGCTGTGTGGTAAGCACTTTACGGACTTCACCTTGTCCCCAGCCTTGAGTTCTTACTTTTGGACAGGGAAGATCACTTTCCTGCTCTGATCTGGGTGGAGTCTCAGGCTCTTCTTAAGCAGACCCATGACTTCCTCCTTTACTCCAGGACACTGAGCAGCTCCTAAGCTGATTGTAACCTGCACGCTTCTCACTGGGGACCCATTCCTGTGTTATCACATGGATAAAGACTTCATCTTCCATCTCTGGGGAGTTCTCGTCTTCCATCTCTTGTATCTCTTTATTCATGTGTATTTGCTCAACTTTGCAGGGTACCCTCACACCTGTGGCCTCTTTCCTACCTTGCCTCACCAAGTTAGTACACTTGTCTGATCTTCTGACCCTGGACAACTGGCATCGGCTTTGTGTGTTGGTCTGCTTGCTAAGGCTTCTGCCTCCTGTGGCGGAATGCTTGCTCTCACAACAAAGAACCAAGACTCTGATTCTGTGTTCTTTAGAAACCAGACATTTGGTGTGAGGCTGGAGATGTCTGGCTGGCTCATTTGCCACCACCCGCTTTTCTGGGGTGGAAGGACTTGCAATAGCCCAGTGGGAACTGGGCAGAGACCGGTCCCTGGAGTGAGTTTCTTGTGAAAGTCATCTAGCTCACGGGCTCCATGGAAAACAGTCAGATATGAACCAGGGACTCACTCCCTCAGGATGAGAATGAGCAGGCAGCCCATGCTGAGTTCTCTGGGCTCCATAGCTCTGTTCCCACCCTGTGACATCTAAATCCACTTCTGCTTCGAGGTCTGGTGCCAGACACCTCACTTCATCGCATCTTCTACATGTTGTATGCTCCCCCCAACCACCCAAAGTAGACAATTTTTCTTAATTCCCTGGAGAATTCTAATGAGGAAGTTTTTTAAAAATGAAAAACATCTCCATCAAGTAGATATGAAACATTTCACATCTAGCAATAATTAAAGAGTAAGCGTAAAAGAAGTGTCCAGTTACTGACCAGTACCTGGATGTTGGTCCTCTGATAAGTTTCTGTCTATTACCCTTCACCCTTCACGTTTACAACAGCACAGGTTAGGAGGGCAGAACCGTGCCTGCTCCCCACCCAGGTGACCCCTTCACTGACAAAAAAAAAAAGAGCATTATTGTATGGGTATTATTCAAGTTCACTGCCATAACACAGTCTTCTTTATACTTGGGTTGGTGTGAGTCTGAGTATTAGGAACCTTGATGTTTATGAGATGAGACTTGCTTTCCCAAACTGAGTCTCTACGAGATGAAGACTTCCTTGCACTCAAAAGGTTATTTATTTATTGTTTTTGAGGTAGGATCTCACTTTTAATCTAGGTTGACCTGGAACTCACTCTGTAGCTCCAGGCCTGCCTTGAACTCACAGGGATCTGATCCTCCTACCTCTGAGTCCCAAGTGCTTGGATTAAAGGCATGCACCGCCATGCCTGGCTCAACTGGTTAATTTGTGTAAAACTTTGTTGTGTCCTCCCTAGCTATGATAATACTAAAACTCGCCCATTTCCCCTCTCAAGTGAAGCAGTTCTGTTGGCAAGAACCTGGTGTCTGGGAGTGCAACCCCTGCCCCCCACCCCACGCTCCTCCCAGCGTGTGTGAGTCACCCTTGGGTCCATCAGAGAACAGGAGCTCCTGCCAAGCCCAAAACATCCTGACACCCTATCCCTAACATCTGGCTCACCAGTCATTTTTAGCAAGTGGGAAAGAAACGGAGGGCTCAAATTTGAAATGGGATTTCAATAAAAATAATGCTAAAATAAGATTTGTAAGAAGAGCATCCTTTAATTTATGGAAGCTGAATAACACTTGTGGCCATGAAATATTTGTAGACTGATCGCTGGAGACATGAGAACTTCCCAATCTCATGGAGCAACTGATATCATTTCATTTCATGGGCTTCCCTTACGCCATAGCATGGACCTCACAGAAGGCAGAGGCCCTTCCAGCCTTCCATGGAGAGTGGAAGATGTGCCAGTCATGTGCCACATTAAACCCTCAGGGGACGAGGGAGGCAGGAGTCCTTTTACTCTTTTTGCTTTGTTTCCTGTGTGTGGAGTGTGTGTGTGTGTGTGTGTGTGTGTGTGTGTGTGTGTGTGTGTGTGTAGGCCAGAGGAACAACCCCATGCCATGCCTCCAGTGCTGCCTACTTCTGTTTGAGACAGGGTATTTCATTGGTCTGAAGCCCACTAATTAGACTAGACTGGCTGGGAAGTAAGCTCCCAGGATTCCCCTTTCTCCACCTCCGCAGCATTGGGAAACAGCCATGTTCCATGTCCAGCATTATTTTCCTGAGTACCAGGGCTGGACCTCAGCTCGACATGCCTGGGAGACAAAACCACTTTATTGACTGTACTGTCTCCCCGATTCCTCTCTTTCCTATTGGAGGAAACTGAGGCTCAAAGGCTTAGGTCACCAAAGTCCATCCTGCCATTTTTTATGTAAGAAGGGACTCAAGTTCAGTTCCCAGCCTACAGTCTTTGACTTCTTTTCCTTCTAAACCACAGGTCTCTCTTTACACGTTTTTGATGACTTTGGTATCTTTTCTAGAAGTGCTGGGAAGAATCACAAGAAAAGCGTTTAGGGTCACAAAGTAGTTCGCTAGCCACAGGCATCATTTTCCCCTGGACTGGGGCTAGGTTTTGCAAGTAAATAACCAAGTGAAAGAGAACACTTTATTTGGAAAAATGTCGGTAATTCAATGCGTGTAAACAAGCTCTTTTCCAAGAGCTCCTGTCAGACTGAGGCCTGTGGGCATATTCTACCGAGCAAAGACAGGCCTGAAGGCAGGGGGCACAGTGAGGGGGGCTGGTGTTGATTGACCACTGGCCATGCAAGGCGACATTGGAGGTGTTGGGTAGACATCTGTGAATCACTCTACTCCGGGACCCAGTTAGCATCTCTCCACTGAGCAAATGAAGAAACCCGAGGGGCTTGCCAACCAGCTCTGCGAAGCAACATGGGAACTCTGATGTCACAGGCTGGGCCTTGGTCATTATTTGGATTATAAGTGTGTGCATATGTGTGCATGGTATGGCCTGTGTGTACGCATGCGTGCCACAGCACATGTGTAGATATCTGAGGACAATCAAGGGGTGTTTGTCTCTCCCTCCACTTTGGCTGAGGCACGGTGGGGACCTGTGTTGTTACTTTGGTTCTGCCGATTTGCGTTGCCTGTCCATGACTTCTGGATTCTTCCATTGCTGGGGATGTTGGAATTATAGGTCCGTGTGCCAATTTGCATTCTGCTCTATGTGCATATGGGGGAACTGAACTCTGGTCAGCAAGGACTTCTAACCACTGATCCATTTCCCCAGCTCTGAGGAGGGCCTTGAACCCATGAGTCCTCTTCTCCTCGGCTCAGCTCTTCTGAGGAGGAAGCCTGTGCTGTCCCAAACATGGAGTTCACATTTGTGATGTCAACCCAGTGACAGGCCTCACAGAGGGATAGTAGAGACAGCCACAAACAGAACGGCTCTGGACAACGGAAATGAGTATTTTCACAGTTGCACATGCCTGAGCTCAGGTTCAAGTACAGGCAGGACCCAGTTCCCTGTGAAGGCTCGAGCAGGGAGCTCTGCCGCCAGGCTTTGCTCACAGCTTCTGGCAGCCTCGGGGCTCCTTGGATTACAGCTGTGACACCCCAACTCTGTTTCCACATTAGGTTCCCCCCATGACAATGGGTCCCTTTCCAAGTTTCCTTGTTTAAATCCAGTCATAAGTACTAGATGAGAGTGCATCTTAATGACTCATTTAGCCCGATCCCCTCCAGAAGACTCTACGTTCAAGGTCATATTTTGAGGAACCAGGGACATTATGGTTTGAACACAAAGTGCCCCTGACAGGCTCATGTGTTTGTCACTGTTTCTGGTGGCTATTGAACCTTTGGAACAGGAGGCTCAGCGAGTAGAAATATGACATCAGGAGCTGCCTGACTCAGGCACACATGCTCTGCTTTCTGATCTGCCAAGATGTGAGAAACCCAACCCAATCTCCTGGGCCATCGCGCACCATGCCTTCCCCACCATGATGGGTTGTTTGCCCCGAAACCATGAGCCAAAATAACTCCTTCCTCCCTTAAACTGCTTCTATGGTGTTTTGTCACAGCCATGAGAAAGCAATTCATTCTAGAAGTTAGGATTTCTAAAAGAGAGTTTCTAAAGGACGCAATACAACCCATGATAATATGAAATAAATCTGAAATTTATAATGACCATTAAAATAGAGCCAAGAAATTTTCCCGTGATAACCTCTTGCCATTCTTCTTGCCGTCTACCTCCCAACCATGAGCCTAGGACACTCACTACACAGCCTGGTTCCACTCAAACACACTGCCATCTTCTCTGTTCCCCACATCTGTGGTATCCCCCTCGCTTCATCTAGCTGGCAAACCTTTGCTCATTCTTCAAGAACAAGGACTCAGATCTTAACCCCCTGCAAGTCTCTCTAGAGCCCATCTTCCCACCTGTCCATATATACTGTCCATATATATATATATATATATATG
>PVHP010045969.1:0-13030 GCA_004024765.1 Zapus hudsonius | reverse complement strand
GGCCTGAGGCAAAACCCATTGCTGAAGAAACCACAGAATGCCATCGATCAGCATCGAGAGACCCTTCAAGGTCCGGAATGGTAACCAACCCCAGATGGCAGTTAGTGCAGGGCTGGAAGGCACTGCACAAGCTGCCAGGGGAAGCTGAACAACGACAGCTGGAGTAAACAGACCACTGGCATGAAACACAGTCTGCGGCCATGAGTAGGCTGACCACACCTCCTACTGGGAGAGAACGGCAAACCAAGAAAGGAACACTTGTGCAATGGAGGAGCCTGGGCCTGGGCCTGTTCCAATCAACAGCTATTAAATCTGGCCAAATATTCCACTCAGTGAGGGGGAATCCTTGATTGGAACTGAGGACTCAGGGCGATAGGCACCAGATCCTGTACTCTTGGGCTCCCAAGAAAAGGTGCAATATAGGAGTGATTAATGGGGAGGCTACTAAAAATAGAATCTTGGCAATCCAGAATTGTGTATATTTGTTAACCTATACTGATCTCACTCTCCGATGGAGATTGTGTTTGTATTTTTCAGGATGCAGCGAGAGAGCTGTGGCCCATCTAACCCTACCAACTGACCGCAGGCAGAAAGCTGAGATCCTGGCAAGCGATGAGCCACCACTTTCATATGGTGGAGGATCCATATGGAGCTCTGCAGAGAATGACAGGATGAACAAGGGACCCACAGCCACAGCCATTCAATCAACACAGGATAAGCCAGTGAGACAGAAACCAACGAATCTCAACACAAAAACCCCTAAGCTCACAACATTAAAGCAGCCTTAATACTCACCCACCACGACTCAGGGAACTGAGCGGAAGAGGAAGATTGTGAGAGCCGTGGTGGGGGAGACTATCCAGAGGCATGGCCCCCCTCAGTAACAACACACTTGGGCCAGGAGAACCAGGCTGAAGACTGGGCTCTCCATGGTCCCCTACCACAGAGACTGATCCAGAAGGCCCACGGAGGAGGAGGATGTCCAGCTGACTGGGGATGGGGAGGGGGAGCCAATGAGGAGTTGGGGATAACAACTCATTGTTGGCCCACTAAATAATGTAACTCATTATGGACAATAAAAAAGCCCATTCTTCATAAATATTTAACCTCTCCTTGGGCAGGACAGTAATTAGCGAGCTGAAGGGAGAGCTCTGCTGGCAGGAGGCTGTCCTGGGTTTCAAAGCTCCTCTTGTAGCTTCATAAGTAAATGACTGGCGCCTAAGAAAATGAACTACTGCCTGCAAAACCAACATTTTATTTGAAATGACCCCCAACTGATGCTTTTAAAAGTGTTGCACTCACAGTCAGTCTGCCTTCTCTTTTAAGAGCGTAATGGGCCTGTGAGCATCTACAGTCATTGGAGTGGTGACCCCATTTCCTGTTCTGTGCTCACTTCTGGCTCCTGGGCTGGATCGGACTCAGTCTCGTTACCTTCACACCCCCGTGAGTACGTCTCTGGGCAATTCCCCTCGTCATTAGCACTGGCACCACGTTTGGCCATCTGCTCTGCTCTGGCTGCAAACGCAAAGCCAAACTTGAGCTGGTGCTCACCACAGTCTTACCCATCATGGGTCTAGACTTGCCGTCTTGCTCCTCGTAGAATCCCAAATGTGAGCAAGCTTGACAAGCTTGTGAGATGACCTGGCCTCCCGCACAGCAGTTAGCGAAGTGCCACACATGAAGCGTCCCCTGTGACACGTGAGTGAGACCAGGGCTGTCTAGGAAGACTGGATGAGTGCAGAGAACTGCCGACCTCCACAGTCAGGAGCTCAAAGGCTGGTTGCAACGCTCTTCTGGAGGTTGGCTTGTAAGAGCCAAAGCATAACTTCCCACCCATGGGTACATTTGTATCATCACAATTAAAATAAACAAGCTGAGGTCAGACAAGATAAGAGACTTTGCAAGTCTAAACAGTGACAGGAGGTCACCCGTTGTCTCTCATCTCCACATCCCACCTCATCCTTGGTCTCACGTGGGCAGCCAGCTGCGTTGACAAAGTTGGCCACACACACTAGTCTTCGCTCACCATTACCTGGTTTTCCCTTTCACTCCACACCACTACTCATGCTGGAGTATTCGTCAAGATTCTTTCCTTTGCTGCTACACAATAGAACACCAAGTTTAATAAGATCATAAATCCAAAAGTAAGGATTGAACTCGGATATACAGAACCCACCGTAGAGGCAATGGATGCCTCAGCCATCATGGGAATCCAAGTGCGTTCTGTGTGTCTTTCCATCTGTTGATTTCCTTCTGCTCACCTGCTTTACGATCTCGTGTCACAGAAAAACCCAGGTGAGACAATAACCTCTGGGTTGTATCCTCCAGTACAAGACAACACTCAGGCCAGACTGATTTTTAGATGGATACCACATACCGTGAAGACATCTTGATTGGCTTGCTTTTACCAAGAAATGGACTTCTTTACTGACTAGTGATGGCCTGGGCTTGGGGTCATAATCTAACTAACTAAAGTCTTGCTTGGTGTTACAGTCTAACTGCATAGAAACGTTCATGATACGTTTCTAGGTAGAATTAGCAAAGGAAGGAGCAGGTCTCAAAATGTGTGAAGGTCTGGAAGTGTCCTTAATGCCACAATTGCTAGGCTATTCCCATCCACTCTAATTCTGCTCTTGATTCTCAGACACATATTCTTTCCACAAACAATTTCAGAACTTTCCCACTAAGTGGCTAAATCTTTGCACCATAGTTTTTACCAGCAGTTCTCAGAGTTTCAAATCTATTCTTAGTTGTATTATCATGTTATAAATAATCCCAGACGGCCTTGCACAAAGGATAAGGCCAGGTTTTTTTTTTTTTTTAACTTGGCTCAGTGTCTAGTGAATGGCAAGAAACCAATAAATATTTATGATTGACTGAATAAGCAGAAGTAATTTTAAATCTTGAAATGAAGAAATAAATTCATGGGCTATTGCAATTTGATGTTATCACTAATGTGAGATGAGGAAAATATAAAAATGTTGGGTAATTTGTTCAAGTTCACAAACCAATATGTGAAATTCAACCTCTAGATTTTATTTAAGAATCTATGATGATAACTATTATGTTCTGTTTATTTTCCAAATCATCTGATGTATAGTTGTGAAAAAGCATAATAATAGGAAACTTCTCTAGGAAATAGGGAAAAAAGAGTTGATCCAGAGGGAAGAAAAAAATCAGTTTTGTGAGAAAATATGTTATGACCAATGAGGATTAGAGCTCATGGAGATAAATTTTAAGTGACAATTTCTGATCCTAAAATATGATTTGTATTCAACTCTCTGATTTACCCAATGTACCCAGTAGGAGGACATCATTATTTATGTATTTTAAGAGCCTAAAGCTATACAGATTTGCTTCCTCTGTCGTGAACCACATAACTGAGTGAACCCTAAGAAGAGTGGATAAGGGGAGTTAGCACAAACAGTCCTTTGGAAATTCCTTCTGGTTCAGATTTTCTTAAGTCATCTCATTTCTGCTGGATCTCTTTAGTCTAATAGCCAGTAACACAGTGTCCACTTAGGAGGGGAAAAAAAAAACTATGAATCGACAAAAGGAACAATATAGAACATATATAAACTCATAGAAATTAATAGATACACTACTGAATGATGAATGGGTCATTGAATCAAGTGATAATGAAAACAGAACATACCAAAACTTATGAGATGCAAAGGAAGCAGTTACAGAGGGAAATGTACAGCTTTAAGTGCCTTTATTAAGCAATCAGAGCAATTACAATTAAGTAACTGAATGGTACAACTGGCACCTTAGAAGAAGAACAAGTCAAACCATAAATCAGCAGATGTAAAGTTATACTAGGCAGAAATTAATGAAAGAGAAAAAAATACAAAAATCAATGAAACAAGGAGTTGGTTTTTTTGAAAGGAATAATACGATTGATAAACACTTAGGCAAACTTATCCAAAAAGGGAGAAGAGACACAAATTTATGAAATTGGAGATGAAAAGGGCACCATGACACCAAATACCAATGAATTTTTTCAAAAAAATCTCAAAGATATACTTTAAGAACATATACTCTACTAAATTGGAAAATCTAAAACAAATACACACGCACACACACACAATTTACATATATATATATATACATATATATATTACCAAAATTAAAGCAAGATGAGCTAAACCATTTAAACAGACCTATAGCAAGCAACGAGATCAAAGCAGTTCTAAGATATCTCCCAACTAAAAAGAGTTCAGGCCTTGATGGATTCACTGGTGAATTTTATCCTACTTTTACATAAGAACTGACATCAATGCTTCTTAAACTATTCCATCAAAAGAAAAGAAAGAAAGAATACCAAACTCCTTTCAGTAAGCCAGAATTACCATTGTACCAAACCAGATAAAACAAAACCAGCAACAACAGCAAAACTGCAGCCCAATCTCCCTCAAAAGTTCTCACAAAAATACTGGCAAACAGAACATAGGAACACAATAAAAAGACAGTTTACCCAACCAAATGAGTTACTCCAGAGATGCAGGGCTGATTCAAAATATGCAAGTCATAAATGTAACACACTATATAATTGGACTCAAGGACAATAATCACATGATCGTCTTAACAGACATAGAGAAGGCATTTGACAAAAATCCAAAATCCCTTTGTGATAAAAGTCCTTAAAAAAAAATCTGAAAATAGAAAGAATCTTTCTTAACATAAGAAAGGCTATATATGACAAACCTATAGCCAACATTATAATAAACAGGGAAAAAGGCAAAGGATTTCTACTGAAATCAGGAAGAAAACAAAGGTGTCCACTTCCCCCACATTTATTTATTTATTCATTATTTATTTATTTATTTATTTATTTGTTTGTTTGTTTGTTTTTTCGAGGTAGGGTCTCACTCTAGTCCAGGCTGACCTGGAATTCACTCTGTAGTCTCAGGGTGGCCTTGAACTCATGATCCTTCTACCTTTGCCTCCCGAGTGCCAGGACTAAAGGCATGTGCCACCACATCCAGCTCAGTGTGTAGTTTTAAAAAATATCTGTTAACTTTTATTGTACCAATTTATGTATTCACAAATTCATGTATTTTTCAAGATATTGTTTTCTTTCTCTTTTATATTTCATAACTATATTTGACTTTATTTTTTATTTTTATTTATTTTTTGTTTTTTAAATTAATATACTTATTTTGAGTAAAGTATATACATTATATGACAGAGAGGAAGGAAACAGGGACACCTTCACAAGTGTTGACCTCCCTCCCTCCCTTCCTTCCTTCCTTCCTTCCTTCTTTCCTTCTTTCCTTCTTTCCTTCTTTCCTTCTTTCCTTCTTTCCTTCCTTCCTTCCTTCCTTCCTTCCTTCCTTCCTTCCTTCCTTCCTTCCTTCCTTCCTTCCTTCCTTCCTTCCTTCCTTCCTTCCTTCCTTCTTTCTTTCTTTCTTTCTTTCTTTCTTTCTTTCTTTCTCTCGTTTTCCAGGTAGGGTTTCACTCTAGCCCAGGCAGACCTGGAATTCACTGTGTAGTCTCAGGCGGGCCTCAAACTCAAACTCACAGTGATCCTCCTATTTCTGCCTCCCCAGTGCAGGGATTAAAATGTGTGGAAGAGGCCCCTTTCACAGATTCAAGCAGAGAGAAACCACACACTCTCACAAAATCTGCAGCAAAACAGGAGGGACCCAGGCAGAGCTCAGACCACTCTGCATAGGCTGGAACTCAGATCCTCCCCGTTAGGTTAGGTTTTGTTGTCAACTGAATCTTTTAAGTAATCTTGGGCGGGTCTCTAATGTTGTTCATAGGACGGCAGCCCTCTCAGTAGGGGTCAGGTTGTAAGGAAGCTAGAAATGAACATCCTTTCCTGGGAGGGCCGTGAAGGAAGAAAATTTCAGAGACTCAGGAATCCAACAAGACCCCACCTTAAGGCTACACAAGGGGGGAAGAAATCTCTGTCTCCCCCGCCTCCCTGCCTGCCTGGCTACTGGTACTTGTGTTGCATCTCTTTGTTGGAATTGGAACGAAGCTTCCTCAGCCTTCCAGCCTGGACTGAAGACCAGCAGCTCCCCAGGAAGCCTTCAGTCTTCAGTGCTGGGTTGGGACTGCAGAGGCATCAGCCACGTGGACTGAGCACTACCGGTTATTTGACTCTAGGGTTTGCAGACTGCTATTGTGGGACTGCAGTGAGACAAGTCAATAAATCCTCCCCCCTTTTTTTTCACTCCAACTCATTCTGTTGATTCTGTTCCTCTAGAGAACTCTGACTAATACATTCCCCAATCACACCTTAGTACTAGACCCAGGATCCACTCCTAGTGACACCTCTTCCAGCCAAGTGGCTGAATATCCAAGTTACAAGCTTTATTAAAACACCTGAGTCTATTAGGGAACATATATTCAAATTACCACAGACACATTTCTGAATTAAATTATTATGGATATTTATACAGCTCATAATACATATGGTTGGATCGCTTTCCCAAGGGGTTGAAGTAGTTTACACAAATTTTTAATGCATAGGACTTTGTCATCTTTTAATATATTTGAGAATATTCCATCCTGACTTAAAAAAATCTTTGAAAATTTGATTTACAAGCAATACAATTCCACTGTGTTGAGTTTAATTTTGGAGAATTTGAACATATTTCAATTACTCTCAAATAAATACATTCCAGCATGGAATTGCTACTCTGACGCATAGACACTGGAATTTCATCCTTAAGGATTTGTTTGAGCTATCTGCCATTATTCATAACCTCATCCCACATTGGCCACAGATATGATTTGAATAATAGATTTTCACTGGTCATTTTATATTCACCAGGTGTGTTCTAACGCACATGAAATTTAACCTGAGCATCTTTCCTTTTGTTCTCCTTCTGGTCTGAGAAAGGACTTCTACCATAGCAATGATTTTTCTAAGGACGTTCTTTAGATTTTGGCCCTCAACAATCAGGCACGCTTGCTAAAAGTCACCATAGCAAATCAAAACCTCTTGGAATGAGCCTGGGAATCTGCATTGTGTGAGCTTTGTGAATCTGATACCTGTAAACTCTTGGCAGACAGAGAGAATGGGTGCACCAGGGTCTCCAGCCACTGCAAAGGAACTGCAGATGCATGCGCCATCTATCTCGTGTGTCTGGCTTTATGTAGCCACTGGGGAAGACTTGACTCTCCCTCGAGCTGACTTGGAAGTTACTCTCTAGCCTCAGGCTGGCCTTGAGCTCATGGAGATCCTCCTTCCTCGACCCCCCAAGTGCTGTATAAGTTGGGTGCCACTAGGCCTGGCTTCCAGATCTTAATGGTTCTTTCAGCAAAGAGGAGAGAAATAGTACATTAGCCATTTGAGTCACTATTTTCTTCTAGGATTAGTGTATTTAATGGTTAATATTAGTACTTTATTTTTAGTGAGTAGTATATGGCATTTTTTTGCTAAAATGTTGAGAAGTTAACACATTTACATATATATGTATATATCTTTATGAATTTTTCTATTATGTAAGCAATTGTTAAGATTTAGGGATATAATTCTCTTTGTATATTTTGTTTCTTTCATCTTTAAGTATGGGTCAGAATCATGCCCGTTGGAATTTTTATGTAGATCTATGGCATTTTGTTATCTGATAGAACTATTTCCCCCACATTACACTATTGTTTGAAAACAATTTCTTGCTATTTTTAAATTCTTGTATTCTACCAGATAAATTTGGATTAATCCTTCCTAGTTATGTAGACAATCTGTCATGATCTTGGTAAAAATTGGAATAGAAATATTAGTGTCTAGTCATCTCAGCCAGAAGTATGATGTACATTTTCATGATTTTAGTGTGGTTTTATATTCTCAATAATATTTTGTGGTTTTCCACAAATAGCCCTGAACATTTCTTGCAATTTTTGCAAATGTGTCCAAGTATTTAAGCTTTAGATTGTGATCAAAGGATTTTGGGTTTTGTTGTTGTTGTCAGAATTTTTGTTTTCAGATCCAGTTCCTACTGAATATATGTGGATTATTTATTCAGCTACTGAACTCTAATTGATTCTTTGGGTTTAAAAGTATTTGTATTGTTCACCCAAACTAGGTAGATTTAGAGAACAATGTCTCCCAGTTTCTGTGGGTGGAGAATCTGAATGCACCTTGGCTGCCTTCTCTGGTTCAGAATTCCACAGGGTGGCCTCAGTCATTCCGAAGGCCACCCGTTGGCTCAACCTTCCCAAGTTCTCTCATGTAGCTGTGGTCAAAGTTCTCTTTTGTAGTCTGGAAGAATGAAAACCTTTGCCACCTGCTGGTTTAAAAATATTTTTATTTATTTGAGAGATAAATCCAGAGAAAGAGAGAGAGAGAGAGAGAGAGAGAGAGTATAGGCACACTAGGGCTTTTGCCCCTGAAAACTAATTCCAGATGCAGATGCAGGTGAGTCACTCTGTGTATCTGGCTTTACATGGGTACTGGGGAACTAAACCCAGACTAGCAGGTCCTATAACTGCTAAGACATCTTGCCAGCCCACCGCCCTGAGTTTCTTGGCAGAGTATCTACAGGAAGCTTAACTCATAATAGTGAGGAGAGAGAGAGAGAGAGAGAGAGAGAGAGAGAGAGAGAGAGAGAGAGATTTGTACAGCCTAATTAATTTGGAATTCTTTTTCCCTCATCCTTGCCAGATTCTTTCTGTTGGTGAAGCACGGAGGCAATGTGAGCTCCACTACAGGGATGGCCTTTTACTGACTTGATGAGCAATTACAACTATTTTAATTCCAACCAATCTATCACACTTACTTCAAGGTAATCAACAAAGAACTTCACGTTCAACAAAGACCCCAAAGATTGGGTTTCCTCGTTAGGAGGCTCATAGCTGGCTTCCTGCTCTTCTGACTGCTTTGTGGAGCTCTGGTTGCATCTTCAGACCATATCCGATCCACAGGGTGGTTAACCAGTGGGAAACATGTCAGAACAGAGAACAGCCTCTGTACAGCCTCAGCTTCTCCTACTTTCCCAAATTTAGAGACTAGAGCCTAGGGTACACATTTGGATAATTACGTATGAAAGTTCCATTATATGCTGAGGAGTTATCGGCAGTTAATGCTTATTGGGGGAGGGGATGGCATTGTCTTTATTGAAGTAGCCACTGGGAATTTTCACGTGCTCTGGTAAATAACTCCCCACCCATACTCATGCAGGCAAACCTAATTGAACTCTGGGTCACACACATACAAAAAAAATTAACAGAAGACCTCAAAGCAGCGCAAGGACTAGTTGAGAAGAAGGAGGTTGGTGGGAGAGGGAGGGAAGAGGATATGAGAGGTAGGAGGAGGCCTTATCAAAATGCACTGCATACATGTAGAGAAACTATCATAAATACAATTTAAAAATTCAGTATATGTAAACTGGAAAATGGGATTTCTCCCTAATCTCCAAACCAGAGCTGTATTATATTTGATTAGTAAAGAATTAAGTTGCAGCCTCTTTTATTTCTTTTGAACTTGAGAACCAGAGGTTCAAGGGTCTCTATAGTTTTCAGAAGTTTGCACTCCAGGTCTCTATAACCACTATAGCAAATGGTACTAATTGCTTAAGGGAGTTCTTCGAACCCAAGTGCTTTATTTCATCTTCAAGGAGAAAGAAACAAGTCAGAGTCCCTCTTGGAACAATAGACTTTCCCTTGCACCCAGGTGAAAGGACAAGTGTGAGTGAGAATTGACCAGTGCTTGTGCCAGAGGCCAAAGTAATGTGATAATGACCTCCCCAAGTTCTCAAAACATGCGACTTAACAGGTTAATGCTATCAGGACACGTATGGATACAAACAAGCACTGACATTGAATGCTAGATCTTTCCTCTTTTTTAAGAATTAGGAAACAAATCTCCAGTAGCCCAGGAAGCCCAGCAATCACTTAGCCAACGGGACCTTATCAAGCTTAAAAGCTTCTCTACAGACAAACATATCATACTCAAAACCAATAGGCCACCATCAAACTGGAGGATGATTTTTGCCAGTTATAACACAGACAGAGGTCTAATATCTAGAAGTTACAGAGAACTCAAAAAATAACAAAAAAATCAAACAGTCCCCTCACAAAATGGGGCATTGATCTCAACAGAGAATTTACAGAGGAGGAAACACAAATGGCCCATCTCACTTAGAAAGTGCTCTTCATCCTAAATTACCAGGGAAATGCAAATCAAGGCCACAATGAGATTCTACCTCACTCTAGTCAGAATGACAATCATAAAGAAATCCAACAATAATAATTGCTGGCGAGGATGCGTGGAAAAGGGAGCCCTCATTCACTGCTGGTGGGAATTCAAACTCATTCAACCACTACGGAAAGCAGTGTGGAGGCTCCTGAACAGAATGGACATAGAGCTACCCATGGACCCAGCTATCCCTCTACTAGGCATCTACCCTCAAGATGTCACACCTCAGCACAGAGACATTAGAGCAACTATGTTTATTGCAGCTCAGTTCCTAATAGCCAGGAATTGGAATCGACCCAAACGCCCATCTCTGGAGGAATGGATATCAAAGTTGTGGTACATCTACATGATGGAATTTTACTCAGCGGAAAGGAAATAATGAAATTTAGAGTAAAGTGGATGGACTTGGAGCAGATCATACTTAGCGAACTCATGAAAGAACAGAGGGTCAAAAGCCACATATTCTCCCTCATATGAGGTTCCTAACCCGGAGAAGCTTAAACTCTAAGCAAACCTAGGAGGGAAATGAGAGACTGTGAAAGAGGCAGAAGGAATGGGAGGGATAGGAGGGAGGACCGGGGGTGGGGAAACGACTTATACAATTAGCCAAACCAATCATGAATCAAAATCATAAAATCCTTATTTTCATACAGCAAGTTCTTGAGGAAGAAGTGGGCATTGTCTAGTAAGAGGGGTCGTGAAAAGAGGGAGGAAACCAAACCCCATGAAAAATTGATCAGACCCAGTCATTGGATCCTTCCCACCCTGAGCTGTTGATCAAGGTCCCCAAACAAGACAGGTTTCTGTCAAAGCTCGTGAATACCCACCGTAGGCCAGAGGTAAGATCCTATTGCTGAAGAAACCACAGAAAGACATTAAACAACACCAAGAGACCCTGCAGATCCAGAATGGTGTCCAGTACCCAGATGGTAGCAAGTGCAGTGCTGGAAGGCACAATATAAGCTGCCAGGGGAAATTGGTCAACGATATTTGGAGAAAGCAGAGACTGCTGATACAAAATGCAGACCGTTGCCATGAGAAGGCTGAACACACATTCTTCTGGGAGAGATCAACGGACCAAGAAATGATCACTTGAGCAATAGAGGCCCCAAAACCTGAGGGGGGTATTCAACAGCTTTAAAATTGGCCAAGAAATCCACTCAGTAACAAGGAACCCTTAACTGGAATTGGGACTCAGGGAAAAATCCTAAGGGAACCAAAAACAAGCTCCAAAAAGAAATCCCCATGACCAGAGAACTACAGAGAGGTTAATCTCAATGGAATTTTGCCAAATTACACATATGTGTCTCATTTAACCTATACTGATCTCGCTCTCCAATGGAGACTCTGTTTGTATTTCTCAGAAGGCAGGGAGAGAGCTGTGGTCTTTCCAACTCCACCGCTGAGCCTCAGGCCGAAGGCTGATATCCCAGCAAGAGATGAACCACCCCAGGCCTATCATGTAATGAAACACTTGAGACAGTGGTGGGGCAAGAAAGAGACCTATAGACACAGCCAATCAGTCAACCCAGGATAAATCATCAGGACAGACACCAAGGACTTCCAACACAACTTAAAGTAGAAGCACAGAGACTCCTAAATTCACAACAACAACAACAATGAAACAGACTTAAAATTCACCCTCCATGACTCAGGGAACTGAGCAGAAGAGGGGGCGGAAAGATTGTAAGAGCCATGGTGGGGGAGATCACCCAGAGACATTATCCCCCTCAACTACAATTCATAAAGGGGGGAGGTAACCTTGTTGCCTCCTGTGCTATCCATAACCCATTGCCACATGGATCGATCCAGTGTGCCCACCGAGGAGGATACCCAGTGGATTCGGGACAGGGAGGAGGGAAATGGGGATATAAGCACAATCATGGAGGTTGATTTCTCCAACGTCCTGCAAATACTTGTTCCCAATGTATTGCAGGTGCTGAAAGCAGTGGAGAACAAAAGAGATGGTTTCTGCATTCATGGACTTAACCTTCTGAACATTCGAGGAGTGAGAGACAATAAAGTCATATGTAAATAATGTCCCGTGTCACATCATTCTAAGTATTTTGGGAAAAATCAAGCACAAAAGAGGATTAGATTTCCGAGAGGGGAAGAAAGACATGTTGGAACTCTGTGGATAGTGGGGAAGGCATTCCGGGAAAGTTGACATTTTGGCTGAGACCTAAGGGGATATGGAACAATGTCACGCATACCTGGGAATAGCTCTGTAGTCACAGGGAACTGCAGACAACCCAAAACTCACCTGAAAGAGTTAAGTAGGTCAGGTGAGGCCAGTGTCTCTGGCGCTGAGTGAGCCCAGGGAGCCTGGTTGGAAAAGGTGTCCATCCAAGACAGAGGCAAGATTGTCTGTATCCCTTGGACTCTAACTAGCACAGGAGGCCTTTGGGGTTTTGAGAGAATAGTTAACAGCTGACATTTTTAAAGGGTATTCTGGATCCTAGGTGGAAGATGGATTACACAGAGAAAGTAAACTCAGAAGCAGGAGGGAGGGGTTCAGCCATGATCCAAGCAAGAGGTGCCAGTGGCTTGGGTAGGTTGGAGGAGGTCTTTAGAGGTCGAAATTTGGCTATGATAACCAAATGCTTCCCTTGCTGTGCAAGGTATAAATTAATTACCATGTGTACCGCATTTCCAACGATATCATGTTGTTGCAGTCAGCTTTCTAGTTGCTGGGCAGAAAGAACCCAAGCAAAAGCGGCTTGTGGAGGAATGGGTTTATTTGGCTTACGGACTCCAGGGGAGACTCCATTCTGGCAGGGAAAACGATGGCATGAGCAGAGGGCTGGACATCACCTCTGCCACAGCACTGCAAACAGCGGCAGGAAGGTGTGCCAAACACTGGCAAGGGGAAGCTGG
>PVHP010045968.1:0-13472 GCA_004024765.1 Zapus hudsonius | reverse complement strand
TTGAATGCCTGCTGAGAAGATGGCGCTGGCCTCTGTTCGCTGCTCCACGTGTCGTGCATTTCCAGAGAATTTATTGTCTCCTTCTATGGAAATGGCTTGGTGCCTGGCATGCTTCCGTGTATTTGGACCAATGGTGAATGTGTACGTATGTGATGCTAATAGGCTATAGTTTGGACTTAAAATTGCTGCACACCTGAGCACGGGAGGAGAAGAAGAATGAAGAAGAGAGAAGAAAGAAGAATGAAGTAGTTTTTAGTAACAATGTAACTTGTAAGGTTTCTTGAGTAAAATGCTGCGGAGAAGAACTCTGGTGGTCGTGTCCTTTCTTGCTGGACGAGCAGGGACGCGACACATTACTGTTCTAATCACAGCTGCCCAGCTAAGGAGTGGGGGTGGGGAAGAGAAAAGGAGAGCTTCTTAGTGTTCCAATTAGGAAGCCCCTGGTTGAGGTAGTTGGTTCTCTTACTTTTGTTATTCACTCAAAAAAATCAATCAACTGCAGGTGCTGCTTCCGTTAGCATATTGAATGTCAGAGATGAATTTTTCACTTATAAAAATGATGGCTTATTAACCAAGCATGGGGTAGGGGGCTTGGGGGAGGCATATGTATTAACCAGTATCTGGGAGACTAAAAAAAAAACTGACTTTTTATTTTTAAAAATATTTCCTTCATTCATTTATTTGCATGCAGAGAGAAAGATGAGAGAGAGAGAGAGAGAGAGAGAGAGAGAGAGAGAGAGAGAGAGAGAGAGAGAATGGGCATGATGCCAGGGCTTCCAGGCACTATAAACAAACTCCAGAAGCATGTGCCACTTTGTGCATCTGGCTTTATGTGGTTACTGAGGAATCGAACTCAGGTCATTAGGCTTTGGAGGTAACTACCTTAACCACTAAGAAATCTCTCTAACTTTCCCAAATAACTTTTTTTTAAACTGCTGATTAATATAATATTACAAATGGACTCACATTGGTGGTATTAGAGTTCTTGATATATAGTTGAGCTAAAACTCTTCTATAAATGTTCCATTCTTGCCTCAAAATGCAAAACCCTTTTAAGGAGGATATCCTAGATAAATCGCTGAAGGATCTAGTGCCCAAGAACTCTAGAGGCTTCTCTTGGACTTGAGGAACTCAGCACTTGTTCTATGTCAAGTGGTCAGAGCACCTTACTGTGAAGAACATGAGATGCTTTAAGCATCAGGAGCTAAATCAGCTTCATACGTGTGCAGTGTGTGTGTGTGTGTGTGTGTGTGTGTGTGTGTGTGTGTGTGTGTGTGTGTTCCTTATAAGTCCTGCTTTGGCTTTTATAGAGAGGGACAGAACTGAAGCATGATGTCTCTTCAATTTTCCAGATTACTCTCATAACTACTGGCAGACAGTATAGAGCAAAAACAAGCAAATAAAAAATCTTTCAATGTTTTCTTGGGGCTGGTGAGTGCCCTAGACTTACAACCTACAGCATGGCACCCTTGGAGAGAAGTCCAGGGCAGGAAGACAGATATTGAAGAAATCTTCTGGGTAACTTGTGTGCTAACTACATTTCTGGATTCTCAGTTTTGATGACTGTAGTATAGGTCATTTAGTACAAATGGTCTACTGAGAAAAATCAGAAGAGCTAGACATCTGTTTTCCAAACTTTGCTTCAAAGCATCAGATCAGTGAACAATTACCAGACAAGAGTCTGGTAGGAGGATACAGGGTCAGGGTTTTGGCTCTGATGTCTGCAGTGGGCATTTTCTATTTACTTTGGAATGACAGAGGCTGAGCAGCTCTCTTGGTGGCTTTGCAGAGATGAGAGAAAGGGATCACAGACCAGAGTTACTGAGCAAGCTCCTGGCTGTATCTTCATCCCTTTGGGTTTGGACCTCAAATAGATATGTCTGAGAAATAAGCATGAATTGAAATAGGTCCTCCTAAGGGTTACAGTTGAGGTTGGACTAATCTAAATTGTTAACATCTCAAGATTTTATAAGTCTTCCCTGTCCTGAGATAGTAATAACATAAATTTCAAATTACTTCTTCAGAAGACTTTGCAGTATGCTATCTGGCCACAATTAGCAAGGCAATATCTGGCTTCACACACAAACAAGATTATGTCATTCAAAATTGGCAGAAGCATTAAACACTTGAATTCTACATATACTGAGCCCCAATATTGGTGTTTTAAGTTACATACAAAATTATAATGTTTATTATTTTCAAAAAAAATAATAGAAAAGGCAGAGGCTTTCAGCAGAAACTAGGAACTTGAAAATGGTTGTTCTAAAGCTAAAGCATAAAATATTTGAAACCGAAAAGAAAAAAAAAGAGATTAATAATATAATCATAGATAAAGAGAGAACTGATAACTCAGAGATTAAGAGAAACTTCTAGACATCAAAGATATAAAAGATATCAATATTATGTATATTACATATAATATATTGTGTATGTTATGTATGTAGAATAATGTATAGTGTTATAAATATTAACGTATATGTCATTGAAGTTTTTTTAAAAGAAAACACAGGAGGACAAAACAATATTTGACATGATAGTGACTGAGAATGGTCCAAAACTTTGTAATTCATCACAAGGCAAATACAAGAAACCTTAAAACTTAATCATAATAAATAAAATCATATCACATCTGAAGATCTTATAACAAACATATGGAAAACAAAATGTTAAGCAGGCTGGAGAGATGGCTCAGTGGGTAAAGGCACTTGCTTACAAAGGCTAATGGTGGCCCAGGTTCGATTCCCCAGGACCCACATAAAGCCAGATGCTCAAAGTAGCACATAGATCTGGAGTTTGTTTGCAGTGGTGAGAAGTCCTGGTGTGCCCATCCCTCCTCTCTGCTTGCAGATAAATAAAACTATTAATAAAAATATTAGAAGCAGGCGAAGAACAAAGAAATAGCTGTCTAACATTAGTATAACATAAGATGCAAACAAACCAAGTAGACAGTAAGTTCTAAGGGTGTTGTGTCCTTGAGTAACACGTAGAAGTACAATATCATATTGGACTTAAAATGTTAATGATGGATACTTTTATCTGTGTGTTATATCCCCAAGTGTAAAGTGGTATATAACATCTGAGGCTGTACAGCACAGAATGGAATTATACATCGTGAATGTTAAGGTCAGAATGGAAGAATGGTACAAAAAAAATCGAATGCATCAGATGGATCAAGAAAAAAGCACTCACAAGATAATGACACACACACACAGCAAACATAAATTGCTAAGCATTCCAAGGACAAGATCAAGATCATATTTGTGACATAAAGCAAAAAGTCATTTATGTGTTATGATTAAAATAGAAAAACACAGAAGGAGAAAGGTAAAATGGAAACTGCCCTATGGAAACAAACATTAGCCTGTTGGTTGTTTATTTCATCGGCTTTTCAAGGTTAAGGCCTTGTGATAAACAGAGTTACCTGGGAATGCTTGCCTATTAGTATACTTCAAACAGAGAAGAGTCTCTTCACTCACTCTCCGTCTCTCCCCTCTCTCTGACTCTCTGTACTGAGATCCAAAAGAATCGTGTCCTTGCACTTTAATTCCCATGATTGATAGACAACACACTCCCAATGAAGTTGTTCATGATCTGATACCCAGAACCTACATAATGTTGCTTTATATGACAAAGGAGACTTTGTGGATAAAATAGAATTGAGGATCTGGAGATGGTATGGTCCAGGTAGGCCAATGTCAAGAGCCCTTCTAGAAGGAGGATGTGGGGGAGGGCACAGTTAGATCCAGACACAGAGGCATGATGGCAGAACTGAGTTCTGAACAAGTCACTATAACATGGAAAAGCAGCCATTAGTCAAGGAATGCAGATGTCAGAAGAAGGAACATTCCAGAAAGAACAGGCCTGACAACACCTTCACCGTAATTTCATGAGTCCCATTTTCAGACTTCTGAGTTCTCAAACTTAAAAATCCATTTGTGTTGTTTTAAGCCACCATGTGTGGGGTACTTGGTCACAGCGACAGTAGAAACCTAACATGATCCACTGTGTGTTTCCCACACTCCTGACCTACATTGTTTGGTTTCACTCAAAGCACTGCCCAGAGGAGCTCTGTTCAGTCCTATCTTGGCTGAAGGCCAAGTTCAGATACTTTCTGCTTCCTCAAACCTTCCTATGACAGGTGGATAAAAGCCACGTTCTCCTGAAACTCTCTCCATTTCCAGCACATTGGACAGTTCACTATGCAGGTGTTACAACATGTGTATTACACAATGCCCAGGCTCTGTACCTCTCTGCCATCTCACAGTTCTCCTTTCATGAACGTAACACATCCCAATCATACACCTTCACTGATGAATGAACTGAAGAATGTTGCCATAAAATTATCTTAAAATACATCTGATCATATTAAATGAAATATCTGATATATTTTTTTCATTTTCTCATATGTATATTTTTTAGATAAAATAATATGTATCTCATTCACATATATATATATATATATATATATATATATATATATATATATATATATATATATTTAATATATATTTATTGTCCATAATGAGTTACATTATTTAGTGGGCAAACCATGTGTTGTTATCCCGACTTCCCCAATTCCCCCCCTCCCCATCCCTGATCAGTTGTATATCCTCCTCCGTGGGCTGTCTGTATTAGTCCTTGTGGCAAGGGATCCTGGATATCTTAGAAATATCTGATATCTAAAAAAAAAGTAAATGGCAACGTACGTGCGAAACTTCATGAGATCCCTTCAGTATCTGCTCCATGTAGCGGTTCAGATCTCTGAATCTTTTTTGATTGGAATTTGTAAAAGGTAAGTGCCACCAGTGAGGAAACCTGTTTTCAAAGGAAAAAAGGAAACAAGTGCAGCTTTGTTAGCAAAACACAGTTAGTAGATATGGAAGGGCCAACAGGAACCTTTGAAGAAGCCAGGATGGGCGTCATTCTCTGAGCATCTCAGGCACACTGTGGCGGTGGTCATCTGTGCTGTTTTAATCCTCATTCATGACTCCTAATTTCAATTTGCAGAAAATGAATTTATATGATCTTTCTGACTGGACTTGGGGCAGACAACACATTGCATTCATCTACATGTGGGGGCTAATGAGCACTTTCTGATATTAATGGTTTATAATTTTTCAGAGTTCTGTTTATTGTTGTTTCTGGGCTCTCTACAGACAAGACTACATGAAATAAATTAAGTGCTTTATCACTAGCATATGCTGCCATCTGGTTTTAGTCTTCCAAAACACAGTATCACTATCCTCAAGACTCTGACCGTCAGTAGCCTTCCCTCTAGACTATCTGAAGACCATGTTGATGAGCTGGAATTAAGACCAGGTGTTTCATTTGTTGGGTAGGATGACTTATTAATAGTTTCATTGGGTGTTTTGTTGCTGAAGTGCATCTTTTTTGGAGCTACCTGAAGCTTCCTTTGATAGCAGTCTCATGATGAGCCTGTGTATCCTTCTGCCAAGACCTAGATAATGGCCTTCCTGGGGAAGCCAACCCGAAGGATGGTAGGCATCCTTAGCAAACACATAGAAATACGTGACTGCAGGCCATACCATTTGCTAAAAAGTATACGTTCATATATTTAAATTATTTCACAAGTAATTAACCTTTCCTGTCTTTTAAAAGTTTGGTATAGATCTAAGGAAAAAAAAGTATTAAAAATGTTCTTTTTGGCCAGGCATGGTGGTGTATGCCTTTAATCCCAGCACTCAGTAGGAGGAGCACCATGAGTTCCAGGCCACCATGAGACTACATAGTGAATTCCAGGTCAGCCTGGGCTAGAGCAACACTCTACCTCACAAATGCAAAACCCAAAATAATAATAATAATCTGGATTTAATTATGAAAATTAGTATCAATATATTAATCAAAATATAATATATATAACATATTATTATACACATATAATAATATTTTTGAAATGATTCTAATAAATAGATGGTTTAGGCTAATTTTGAATATTAATTCACATATTTATGTGTGAAATTTCCATACCTATAGAATAAAGCAGCTCGATATCACATGAACTTCTTTGTATTGTTTTGTAGACACTGACAAGCGGATGCATAGGTCTGTGCTAAGAATTGAGGTGTTCTGTGAGAGTAATATCATTTGATGGTTTGACATCTCATATACCAAATGTACCAAAGCAATCGGTTATTGAGAATGACTTTTATGATGTTTTTATCTGACACTGCCATCATGTTCTCAGTTCTGTCCAGGGAAAACAACAGTAAAAAATTTTCAACATGAAAATAAACTTGTTACTTGGTTGTTGGTGTAACTGACTTTCTCAGTAGTAACGCCAATATTTTTGCTTAGCCTAATTTGTCTGGTACTTGGTGTTCCTCACGTCTCAGGACTGCATAAAACCAGATTCTCAAGTGGTGTCTAGAGCAATGTCAGAAGTGGAAGAGGAAAGGAAGGCTAGCCTCCTTGAACAGATGAAGCTAATAAAGGCCATTAATGCCAGGGAGAATGTCCATGCCTGTGGGGTCATGGAAGGTTTCAGAAACACAAAGAGGCTAATTAGAAGACCTTTTTTGCAGACTCACTAATTGCAATTTTATTCTTTCTGATTCAGACTTTATGGTCACACTTTCCAGGTCAGCCTTTCAAAAGTTTCACAGGGCTTCTTTTGGTAAATTTAGGAGCCAGTGAAAATCGTGTCTTCATTTATTCATATGCATCGTAGCAAACATTGGTTTCTTTGGGAGTGTTGCATGCAAGAGCTGCTCCAGTGACACAGGACTAAATGTCCCTGCCTCCACTGGTTGTGTGCAGAGCAGACCCTGAACTACAGCTGGAAACAGAGGGATGGCCTCTCATCAGAAGTTCCTCATGAAACTCTGACAGGTAACATATTAAAGCCAGGCTTAACGAGGATTAATTTATAGTGCTAAATGATTAAGCCATATAGGGAGTGAGGAGCTCCAGCTGAGGCATAATGCAGAGGCTACAGAAACACGCACGGTGTCTGTCTTTGGCTCATCAAATTAAATGTGTGACTTGAAGCGTATCACTTAGCATTTTGCCTTGGTTCCTCATCTGGAAGGATAAGCAATTTGATTAGGTCATAGGGCTGTGACAAGTTAGGATTCATAAATAACTCAGAAAATGCTGAGCACACAGTGAAGTTCCTTTCATCATCTATTAATTATGACCATTATTAGATGTATCATTCTTATGATGGTGACAATCATGCTGACAGGCCTCCCTGAAGCTACTCAGGAGTAAATGAATGACCCAGGTGGGGATGTGAGTTGGTAGGTAGAATGCTTGCCTGGCATACATGAAGCCCTGGGTCTGATCCCCAGCAACACATAAAAGTAGCCCACATCTGTAACCCACATCTGGAGGTGGAGGCAGAAGGATCAGAATTTCAAGGTCATCCTCCTCTACGTAGCCGGCTTGAGGCTTGCCTGGGAAACATGAGATCCTGTTAGAAAGAAAGAAAGAAAGAAAGAAAGAAAGGAAGGAAGGAAGGAAGGAAGGAAGGAAGGAAGGAAGGAAGGAAGGAAGGAAGGAAGGAAGGAAGGAAGGAAGGAAGACAGCTGAAATGATGGTGCATATATGGGAGGCGGAGGCAGAAGCAAGGATATTTCCACAAGTTTAAGAATGAGACATTGTTTCAAAAAAAAAAGGTTGGGGGACAGGGGAAAGAGACCGATTAGAAGGGAGCTTGTCTAGCAAGTTTATGGGCTTGAGTTCCATCACCAACACTATAAAAAACAAATGAACAAAGCCCAGTGTACACATGATGATTTTGTTATTTGCAGCCCAATTAGAAAAAAACTGCCCATACCTTCCTTTTCCAGTTAATCTGTTTTTCTTTTGATAATTCTTATATCAGATGTGCTAATGTTTCTAGTGATTTTCCTTCCCTCTCCTTCTCTTGAGCCGACCTCACTCGAATTTCTTGACTCTGATCATTAAAACTCTCAGGTTTCGGCATGTCTGTCATACCTATTGACATATTTTTACATGGATTTTCAATATTCCACATATCTCTTTATTCTTTGATAACTTCCCATCAATGTATACTATAAGTGACAGCAAAATCCAAGGAAAAAATCTATATGTAGAATCAAGTCTGGGGCACTGTGCACATGGACACTGACAAAGGACCATTTGCCTAACAAAAATTCTCATGTAGATGAAAAAATAAAAACACTACATTTATCTAATTACCAGGACCATAATTCCTGGGAAACTACACTTTTTAAAGTCGAAATGCAATTTATATTGTATTTCCATTTTCGTTAAAATTTTTGTTCTAAATTTATTTTATTTTAAAAAATATTTTTAATTATTTATTTTACATGGAGGGGAGAGAGAGAGAAGAGAGGAGACTGAGAATGCATATGTCAGGGCTTCTTACTACTTCAAACAAATTCCAGAAGCATGTACTACTTTGTGCATCTGGCTTTACACCAGTCCTGGGGAATCAAACCATGGCTGTCAGGCTTTTCAAGCAAGTGCTTTTAACTCCTGAGCTATCTCTCCATCCCTAAATTTATTTTATTTTTCAATGAAAAGTGTTACAAGTTTAGATGATGAACAGTAGCTATTTTCATTGTCTTTGTAATTTGTTTATGTTTAATATTTTTCCAATATCATATGAGTAGCCACAGTAATTCTCATGATTGTCTCAAAATGTGCATAATTTAATTTAATTAGGATCATGTGAGGTTAAGAATTAATCATTGTAAGGCTAATGATTATAAACAAATGTGCAATCAATGTGATTTTGATGGCCTTTTTACCTCTGTTATTGTCAAGAGAGTAGGCATGTCTGAGTCCTTCATTTTCAATTTTCATTTTGTTTTTATAGAACAAAACATTTTGTTATTAAATTATGACAACAATTAAATTCTGAAACAATTTGATGGAAACAAAATAGGTTCTGATTTTTATTTTCTGTTTCCAAAATTGATGGATGTCTGGAAGTCAAAGTTAATTGCAAACCTTTACAGCTTTATGAGATGAAGGGTTCTTACTCAGAGCAGAACTGACTGCTGGAAGAGAGTCTATGGCATTAGAGTCAGAATGCTATGTTGATCTCAAATAGAAAATTCCATCACCATAATTTTTCCTTTCGCTCCAGGACAAGTTCTGAGGGCAAAATCATGTTAGAGGACAGGGTCTTACTCTGGGAGAGTCAACGATGCAAACTGCTTCTGAAGTTGGCTGTGGAGTTTGGAAAACTGGTCAAATGATTTTTCTGTCAGGCATGTTTCATTGTTACCGTGTGTCACCTGGATCAGGTACACCTGCAGAAAAAATAGGCAAAAATCAAGTCAACAGGATAACTTGCAATGGATCCTCAATCTTGATTTTAGGTAAGTTAAACAAAGAGGGAACCTTTCTGCCAAAAAATAATAAAAAAAAAAATAAACACAAAAGCTAAACAATGAATTTTACAAAGTCAAGATTATCTATAAACATAACACATGAAATATAATTTTTGTGCTTGGGGCAGATTGCCTAATTCTTGCTGTCCTTTCTTGTAGACACTTTCATGAGCTATTAGTTATGTTCACGGTGCAGGAACTGTTCCCTTGATGGTTATCCACTAATAGCTCTGGTTGGGATTTCTTCTTAAAATGTTGTGTGTACAGCGTGCGTGGTGCATGTATAGTTTCTGAACATATGTGTGAAGATACACATGCCCCATGTGCAGGTGTGTGAAGGCCAGAGAGAATACTGGATATCTTCCCTGTACCTCTTCAGTGATGCTGACCAGTCATCCATGGTGTCTTTCCTGTCTCTGATCCCCGACCCCCAACCCCTAAATGGACTGGGGTTATAGGCCTGTGTGGACTTGGCCAGAATTTTTCGTGGATGCTGAGATTTGAAATCAGAGCCAATTAGACATACTGAGACCCTTTAGAAACAAGTAATCTTAATCAATGAACCATCTCCCCAGTTCCTTAAAATATCTTAGTAACACTTCTGACTTTTCATAATAAAATATCATGCCCTGAGAAAGGATACATAAATAACACGGTCCCAGATGAAGCTGAGTTGGATTTTAGACTTACATTGCTGGACTTTTTGCTGAAGCCTAAAATCATAGCTCTCTGGATTGTCCTGGTTTTCCTTGGAACAGAGGACTGTTGGGGTGGAGACGTCTGTGGAGAGGGTCTGGCAGGGCTCATGGCTGACATTTGGGCCAGCACGTGGATCAGGTTGTTCAACTTCACAGGGAAACACTCTAGACTTTCCTTTATTTTCCTGGAGAAGTGAAAAAGCCAAGGCAGTGAGTGATATTGTCCTAGATCCATTGGCTCTCCTGAGAATTGATTTCCTGTGTTTGCTGGATACAGGAGTGGGGAGCAAGAACCATAGGCAAGCTGGCTCTTGTGTTGTTTCTATAAACTTTCAGCTCACTGCGCAGGAGTTAGGAAACTGAGAAGAGATAGAACATGGATTGCACATTGCATTTTGACATTTTTAAAGTTTGTTTTCTACTTTTGGGGATTTTTTTTTAAAAAAAAGTTATCCCCAGTCTATAATTGTTTAAACTATTTACACAAGTCCAGAAATTAAACAAATAAAATGATGCATGTCTAAAAATGCCTCACTGTTATGGACATGACTCTAAGCCATTCTTTCCTTTTTCCTATAGTTACACGATTTAAAAAATGATGGCTCAGCTTTCATTGCTTTTGATTTTAATTTTATTTCTGTGCATTTTTATCTTTTAGAAAAGACTTTGTTATCGCACTACATTCAACGTACAAGTATGTTATATGAATACTTCTGTTATTTTCTTTCTTCTTGATTATTTTATTATTAGTATCCAGCTTTTAAAGCTTATTTTGTAATTAAGAAGGTTTGCATTCTAACGGTATCATGATGCCTTTGTCTAAAATCCTTTATAACCTGATTTTGTGCTGTTTTCCATTTCCTAGGAAGAACAATGTTGAAATTAAGCTGACGTCTTTTAACTCTTGTTTTCTTTTCTCGAGTATGTGATGTGCAATCTTGACCATTAGTATATATTAATGCTACAGAGAGAACAACGTGCCTGTGCTATATTTCACTTGTTCTTCTCACCCTCCACTTGTATGCAGAGTTCTGTAATTTTTGGTCTACATTGTATCATATGTGCACCATGCAAACCACAACAGTCCTCATGACCTTCATTTAACCTTGAACTCTACCAGCTCTACATCCTTAACCTTTCTAGCATTTTGACTATGTGAGCGAGCCTCATCCCCCTCTCTCTTTTTTAATATATTTATTGTCTGTAATGAGTTATATTATTTAGTGGGCAAACAATGAGTTGTTATCCCCAATTCCCCAATGCCCCCCCTCCCCATCCCCAATCAGCTGGATATCCTCCTCTGTGGGTTGTCTGGATCAATCCTTGTGGCAGGGGATAGCCTAGTACCCCCTCTCTTTTTATTTCTCCTCTTTTCCAGTCAAGGTTTCCATACCGTAGCCCAGGCTGACACGGAACTCACTGTGTAGTCCCAGGCTGCCCTTGAACTCATGGTGATCCTTCTACCTCAGCCTCTGGAGTGCTGGGACTAAAGGCTTGCACCATCATTATCTAATACATTCTTCAGGAGTGCACACAGAAACAAGCTCCTGAGTTCTTGTAGCTTGAAAAAAAAGTATCTGTAGCCTTTACTTATGCCTGGAAGTCTGTTTGGCTGCATAGACAGCTTTGCCTTCCATTTTCTTTTTCCTGTTTTTGACTGCTCCCTGGGAGCAGGTAGATGCCTGGACAGCTTGCTCCTCTGGGGGAAGCTGCTATCAATCTTGGTTGGAGAATCTATTTTATTTGACAGATGGCAGAAGAAATGGAGGAGAGCCAAGATCCATTGTAAGACAAGAATATAGTCAACGTCCCATCACAAGACGTACCACCTCTACCACAAATGCTGGGGCCCAGGAGAAATTGCAGAGGAAGCCATGATATGAACACTGCTCTTATCAACCAGGTTGATGGTGTCTGTCTCATCAATCAAAACCTATCTGTCATGGTTTGATCCAGGTGTCCCCCACAAACAATTGAATGTGTTCTGATAGATCGATCCTCAGCTGATGGCAGTTTGGGTTTTACAACCTCCATGAAGCTATGTTGTCAGGGGCGGGCTTATGGGGGTTATAAGCCAGCTTCCCCTTGCCAGTATTTGGCACACCTTCTTGCCGCTGTTTGCAGTGCTGTGGCAGAGGTGATGTCCAGCCCTCTGCTCATGCCATCGTTTTCCCTGCCAGAATGGAGTCTCCCCTTGAGTCCGTAAGCCAAATAAACCCATTCCTCCATAAGCCACTTTTGTTTGGGTTCTTTCTGCGCAGCAACTAGAAAGCTGACCACAACACTATCAAAGCAGAAATCTAGAGGCTATAAAGAACTTAACTCTAAATCAGACTGTCAATAGGCCTGCTATGGCTCAGAGAACATTGCTGAAGAGGGGGCAGAAAGATTGAAAGTCACAGAGTGAGTAGGAATACCTTGAGACAGAGTCCTTCTCTACCCACAGGGACTGAGGCATTCATGCCCCAAGGTGGATACTGTGATACCAAGGGGGGGGCACCATGGTGTTGTGACCTTGGGGAAGGAGATAGAAAAGTATAACCTGTTATATATAAAATAAAATTCAAAAATATGAAGTAAATAAGAATAAATCAAAGATTTTCAAGGAAAAAAGATGCTATTTTATTTTATCATGGGTAAAGGTTTATTACTCAAATCTAATAACATAGTGAGCTTCTTTGTCTGATGAATAAGTCTTTTTATCGACTTCAAAGAAATGTCTTCAATGCCAAATAGTTTTTCTGAATGATAGTTCAGGATATTACAAAGTTATATTTCAAATATGTAATTTCATTTTTCAAAGAAAATTTAATTCTAGTCATTAAAATAAAAACTAAGCAATTTAGTTTTGGTAGTTTTAGTATGCCATGTTAGCCTTCTTTTTCAAGGTTTTCTGTGGTGGTGTGCCAATAGCTTTATTGCTTTAAGTCTTGTTTATTTCAGTTCTTTTTAAAAATATTTGTATTTCTTTATTTGCAAGAATAGAGACAGACAAACAGACAGACAGACTTGACATACCAGGGCTTCTAGCCTATGCAAAAAAAATCTCCAGATGCGTGCGCTACTTTGAACATCAGGCTTTACATGGTCCCTGGGGAATCAAATCAGGGTCCTTAGGATCTCTCCAGGCCCCTTTTGTCACTTAGCACCATACGCTGCTTTGCTTCTGCAAACTAGGTTCCTACTGGTTCACTTCTCCTTAATTCTGTCTTGGGTTCATTTGTCTTATTTCTCTACTTTCCAAATTGTGTTCTATGTTTTTTTTTTCCATCTTTATCTAATTTCTTTGAGCTCATTGGAAATATAAAGGTAAACCTTTTTCCTTTGCCGGTCATATCACTCCAAAATTTCATCACAAGAATACTATTTCACTTATTTGGTTATAGTATTACTTATTTATTTAGATAGTGCGAGAGAGAGAGAGAGA
>PVHP010045966.1:0-13486 GCA_004024765.1 Zapus hudsonius | reverse complement strand
CAGATGTCAATAGCAGCTGGAGCCAAAATGGTGTTGGTTTCCACTGATTCAAGCTTTGGTGCAGCTGGTGGAAGTAAGGTCCTTAAAGGAACCCCACAGTGTTTTCTGGCATCCCAGCAGCTGGAGAGCCTTCCCCTGTGTTGTAGTCAGCTTTCTAGTTGCTGCACAGAAAGAACCCAAACAAAAGTGGCTTGTGGAGGAATGGATTTATTTGGCTTATTGACTGGAGGGAAGACTCCATCCTGGCAGGGAAAACAATGGCATGAGCAGAGGGGTGGACATCACCTCCACCACAGCACTGGAAATAGCAGTAGGAAGGTATGCCAAATACTAGCAAGGGGGAGCTGTCTTATAACCCCATAAGCCTGCCCCCAACAACACAGCTCCATCGAGGTTGTAAAATCCAAACTGCCATCAGCTTAGGATCGATTACCCAGAACACATTCATTTGTTTATGGGGGACACCTGGATCAAACCATGACACCCTGTAAAGTGTGCTCCTGGAGGGTGTCTGCACTCCCTTCCAGCTGCTGCTGGGAATCACAGTGTCTTTTCTCACTCACTACAGTGCCTTATGCTTTTGCCTCTGAGCTTTCTATTTGCTTCTGAGTTTTGAAGCCTCATTTTTAGCCCATTTGTGACCTCTTGTCCCTTACCTTAGGAAATATTTTCTAACTACTAATGTCTTGATTCACTTTGCCCTTTAAATTCCTATTGAATCAGCATCCCCATTTTTTTTCTAAGAGGTCATGTATAATAGGTGACCAGAAAGTAATATCCACTTGGTAAGTTTTGGCTAGGCAGATAATCTTTGTA
Organism: Zapus hudsonius; assembly: GCA_004024765.1. Lineage (NCBI taxonomy): Eukaryota > Metazoa > Chordata > Mammalia > Rodentia > Dipodidae > Zapus > Zapus hudsonius. The sequence continues at coordinate 12,670 of PVHP010045966.1, read as the reverse complement.
GCACATGAACGGGGAAGATGACAGAGAAGCAGTTGCTTGTGTTTAAGTAAGACTGAGAGCTGGATTCCTTGCGAGAGATATGGAAGTCTTCCATGGTAAATTAAAGGCCTAAGAACTAATGTGGTTAGCGGACCTAAGAATAGAATAGAATTAGACCTATATAGTGATACGGGATTGGAGCAAGACAGGTGTCTCTAACAGGGACTGGTCCAAAGAAACACGAGAGAACAATAACTCGAGTCTTAACCAAGTCTCATCAAAAAGACTGTAAGCAGCAACTTCATGTTGGCCTTGGCATCTGTGGGCTGGCCCTTCTTGAGTTCTGGACCCGACATCCAATCCTGCTACTTCTTACACACCTGAGCCTGTGAGGACAATACTTGCTCATCTTAATGCACCTGAGCCTCTGTGAGCCCCATCCCCTACAAGCTAGTGAGAGAAATGCATCTTTAGTCTTTCTTCTTTTAGCGTTGCTTGGAGGTGTTCCTATTTCCAGCGTTTTCTTCCCTCCTATTTTCACACTGTCCTTCATAAATTCTGATGACTTACCAGTGCTACTTTGTGTCTATGTTTTTCAATTTTTTTGATAACTTAGACCTGATAATAAGCTTCCTGAGTTTGGGGTTCTCAAGACTTTGGATAACCTCCAACTTTATGGAGATCTAATGCCTCCCAGAACTCCATTCCTGCAACAACAGGAGGTTGGAACCTTTGTCTTTAATCCCAGATATATTTTCTCGTCCTTCAAAAAGCCTAGTAAGAGGCTGGGAGAGATTGCTCAATGGTTAAGGCACTTGGCTTCAAAGCCTAAACACTGGGCTTTGATTACCCAGAACCCATGTAAAAGCCAGATGCACAAAGAGGTCCATGTATCTGGAGTTCATTGGCAGTGGCTAGAGGCCATCATTCGTATTCTCTCCCCCTCTCTTTCCTTGCAAATAAATAAATAGTTTTAAAGACCTAGATGGACTTGTGATTTCAACACTAGCATGTGAAGGAATTGGAAGTCATTACTCCCATCCTTACTTAAAAAAAAAAAAAAATTGGACAAAATGATAACCAATGGCTTGATTTGATGAGACATTTTAGTCCAGAGCTGCATCCAAAATTTACTAACCCAGAGGGGAAATTGTGGGAACCATAAAATAGAAGAAATAATTATGGTAAATTTTGATTCCATTCAAATTGGAATTGCATTTTTTTTATTTCTGAGAATGAAAAAGAATACAAATCCCCCCAAAATGAAGTTATTTTGGAGTAGTCTTAAACTTCTCGGTATAACAACTAGCGTTGTTCAAAGAATATGTGGCCCTTGGCAGAGTGCTCAAATCTGTCACAGTACATATTAACTTCAGAAATGCATTGACTAAATGCTTTGAGTTTGAAATGGAATTTTTGAATAACTGCAAGAGAAGAGAATTAAAAATTGAAAATTGGCATAGAAGCTATTGCTAAAAGTTCTAAGCAGAGGGGCTGGAGAGATGGCTCAGTGGTTAAGGCACTTGCCTCCAGTGCCTAAGGCCCCAGGTTCAATTCCCCAGTACCCACATAAGCCAGACCCACAAGGTGGTGGCCCTGGTGCGCTCTCTCTCTCTCTCTCTCTCTCTCTCTCTCTCTCTCTCTCTCTCTCTCTCTCTCTCTCTCTCTCTCTCTCTCTCCCCTCTTTCTGTATTTCTGTTTGAAAATGAATAAATAAAACATTTTTGACCAAAGTGACTCATGAGATTCCAACAAGACAGAATTCTGTCAAAGCTCTTGAGTGCTCTCCCCAGGCCTGAGGTAAAACCCTGTTACTGAAGAAACCACAGACAGCCATCGACCAGCATGAGAAACCCTTCAACGTCCGGAATGGTATCCAGCCCCCAGAAGACAGTTAGTGTAGTGCTGGAAGGCACTGCAAGGCTGCCAGGGGAAAATGATCAACGACAGCTGGACTAAACAGAGACCACTGACAGGAAACACAATCGGTGGTTATGAGTAGGCTGACCACACCTCCCAGTAGGAGTGAGCAGCGAACCAAGAGAGGAGCACTTGTGTAATGGAGGAGCCTGGGCCTGGGGGAGACAATCAACAGCTTTCAATTCGGCCAATTTCCACTTAGTGAGGGGGTCCCCTTGTTTGGAACCTGGGATTCAGGGCGTTAGGCACCGGATCCCGTACTCTTAGGCTCCCAAGACAAGATGCACTATGGGACCAATTGACAGGGAGGCTACTAAAAATCGAACCCTGGTAATCCAAAATTGTGTATATTTGTTAACCTACACTGATCTCACTCTCCGGTGGAGATTGTGCTTGTATTTTTCAGGATGCAGCGAGAGAGCTGGGGCCCATCTAACCCTACCAACCGACCTTAGGCTGATAGCTGAGATTCTGGCAAGAGAGGAGCCACCACAGTCATATCATGGAGAATCCAAATGGAACCCCGCAGAGAATGACGGGATGAACAAGGGGCCCACAGCCACAGCCATTAAATCAACACAGGATAAGCCAGTGAGACAGAAACCAATGATTTCGACTCAAAGACCCCTAAGCTCACAACCTTAAAGCAGCCTTAATACTCATCCACCACGACTCAGGGAACTCTGCGCAAGAGGGGGCGGAAAGATTGTAAGAGCCGTGGTGGGGGAGACTATCCAGAGGCATGGCCAGGAGTGAGTACCTGGCTGAATACTAGGCTATCCATGGTCCCCTGTCACAAGGACTGATCCAGATGACCCATGGAGGAGGTTATCCAGCGGAGTGGGGAGGGGAGGGCAGCGGGGAATTGGGGATAACAACTCATTGTTTGCCCACTAAATGTTGTAACTCATTATGGACAATAAATTAAAAAAAAAAGTTCTAAGCAGAGCTTGGAGCAATGGCAGATGCAAGAGATGCACAGTTAAAAACAGCACATGTTGTCACCACAAAGACCAGCAAAAGTTCTGAGAGTCTCTAGACCGGTCCATCGATTAACCATCACTGTTTTCAGGAAGGTGCAGAGAAAACATGTCTCAGGGTTGGAATAGTTGTCCATCTCTAATGAAAGGGTGGAAGGAGTCTGTAATTTATGAAGAGAAATGGGATAGACTATTGGTCTCATGTTAAGCAAGGCCAATTCTCTAGAGCTGATGGTGTGAGGAAAAACCTCATTCTAAATTTTGATAGGTAAACTCAAGAAGAGAAGTCATAAAATTAACAGAAGCCAACTCAAGAGATTACAAATAGATTTAAAATGTAATTATTCATCACTTTGGTAAATTTAAATACAGGTACTACAGTTGGATAGTAGAAGAAGGAACCCTCCCAATGATGTCAGTAAAGCTGTCAAGTTGAAAACTAAAAGAGATTTCTGTTTGATGAGCCCAGGGTAGGAATGAGTGGATTCCAGAAAAAGGACAGTATACACAGAACCATAAACACAAGTGTGTGATAGGTGAGTAATTTTCTGATGCCACAGAGTGTAATTAGACCAATGACTTAGGGTGATGGACCTGGAGCTATTTAAAACCTCCAGGTCACAGAAGGTAATGTCGTGGCAATCACAATCCTGTGGGTCTTAGGAAGCCAACAAGAAATTTTCAAAACCGAACATAATATCAAATTTATTTTCAATTGGATTATCCTGACTATATGTGCAGAGCGGCTTTCAAAAGGACAATTAGTATAGTCTAATGGTGTTGCTAAAACTGATATAGGATTAAACGAGGTCCCAGTCATTACAGCCAATATAGGCAAACTCAGTACAAAAGTTTTAGGAGGTTAGTTTTACCAGATACGTAAGTTACCTGAACGAGAGGATGAGACCGAAGGGTTGAGGGCACATTAATAATCTGCCCTAGGTGTGTTCCTTTGATCTCTCAGATCAGAAGTCGGAAGCCCCTTCCTATAAAGTGCTACGTTAGAAAAAAAAATTAGGCTTTATGGGCCATACAATGTTTGTTATTACTAAACTGTGTTGCAGTAATTGCTAAAGCCATCAAAGACATGTATATTAGAGACACATCTATGTATGTAAATGCCTGTGTTCTGATGCAACTTTGTCTTTAAATGGGTCCAATTCACAGTGAAACAAATGTAGTTCATGGGTTAGAGTTTTTAAGATAATGATATCATTGTTTGTTAAAAATTAAAAATAAAATAAAGAATGGCCAGAAATTTGAAATAAGGTGTTATGGTTTGAATGTGCTATCCAAAAAGCATTTGTCAAAAATCTGGACCCCAACACAACAGGATGAGATCTTTAGGTCATGAAAGAACTACTTTCATAAGTGTGGTGGCTATAAAAAGGCATAAGCCTAAAGTTCAGTATCTGTCGATCTGTCTGTCTATCTCTCTATCTCTCTGTCTCTCTTTATAGTTATCTCTTTTCTTCTGACTTCTATCATGGAATGATGAGTAAGAAGGCCATAACCAGAGGAAAAAATGAAACACTAATTTGGACATTGGTTTTCTCAACTTCCAGAATTCTAAGAAACAAATTTCTATTATTTGTAAATTATCCAACTTTAGGTGCTCTAGGAGCATACATGGACTAAGACACAGACTGAAGAGATCCCTGTTGGTAGATGAGTTCAAGAATATCTACAGAAATTTAAAGATTCTTAATCTACAGGGAGTGGTTTGGGTAAAAGAATGAGTATGTGTCTCAACAGATGATATATGCTTTCATTTTTTTTCCTGATTAAAAAATGCCTTAAAGTTTGGGGAATGGATATAATTACCTGGTGTGCCAGGAAAGAAGCTAGGCTAGAACTATGGGAATATATATGCTTCTATAAGACTTTGTTTTACAGGCTTAAGATACAGAAAGAGGGATGGTATTTGCTGTCGACAGTATATTCATAGCTGCAACCAAGACCGTAGTGTCTTCACTTAGCCAATTTACCAAGCAGAACCCTTGTAAAAAGATGCCTTATTATAATTTAACACTGTGGGATTATATACTTCCATTTAATGTGATCACAAAAATGTAGGAAACTTGAAAGAGGAGATATTGAGAAGCCAAGTAAACTACCTGCATTAAACACTGTTACACACAGGATCCAATTCTTTTGTCTAATATTTTATTTATTCATTTTTAAGCAGAGAGAGAGAAAAAAAGAGACAGAGAGAGAGAGAGAGAGAGAGAGAGAGAGAGAAGGAGGGAAAGCACCAGGGCCAACACCTTGTGGGTCTGGCTTATGTGGGTACTAGGGAATTGAACCAGGGCCTTGGGCACTGGAGGCAAGTGCCTTAACCACTGAGCCATCTCTCCAGCCCACACACAGGATCCAATTCTGTCTTCTGTGATTGGTTTTATCAAAGAGATATCCATATCATGACACCAGTGATTTCGCTATTACAATGCCTCTAATTTATATACAGGCCATTGAGTCTTGGAATCATTCCATTATTTTCCTGGTACTATTTATCTAGTATTTGAATGAACTCAAACCTAACTATGCTCTTCTAAATAGCGTATGTTCCTTGTGGTTTTCATTAAGCTCATTTGTCCCATTGTTTAATGAGAATGCCAGCATATATTTATGTTTATCCTTTATTTACAAATTGTTGAAATTAACATATAAATATACATACTAGTTGTATTTGTCAATTGACAAAAAGAGGAAAAAATGCAAATGTGAATTTCAGTGAGGAAAAGTTATAAGAGAAGTTGTCACGGTGCTATTTATTGAAACCCTGGAGAATTCAAAATAAAAATCTCTATTTTATTTACAAGCATGCATTTCTCCTTGCTAATTTGCTTTGAAGAGAAAGATTTGTGAATTCATTGATTGGAGTGTTACTGCTCTGTGAGTTGACTTGTGAGCAGATTTGACAAGCTGGGTTCCTGCACTTTTATTGCTTTTTGTAGATTGCTTATATCCATCCACAAAAACAAACAGATCCCTAATCTAGCCTGTATATCTGTTTATATGTTTATCTTGTAGTATGTAGATCACCAAATGAGCTCTGTTTCCAGGAAAATAAATAAATAATGATAGCTTTACTGTTTGACTATTAATTTCTCCCTATGAAATTTGAGGATCCTTAAAGAAAAAGAATGCTTATCTGTATGACAACTCATTATTACATCAATTTTATTTAATCCAATTTTTCACTGAACTTAATTTGTTACTTAAATAAGAGCCACGAAGATTCTAGAAAACAAGAATGTACATAGCTTTTTTTTGGGGGGTGGTATATGGGTATTGTATATGGGTATTGCTCAAATCCAACAATAGCAGAATTGTTATTTATCTACTTTAAATTGCTTACTTTAAAAAACAGTGTCATTTTAATTCCTAATTTAAAACTTACATGACTTAAGGTATTTGAGAAACTATCATCCATGATACTAGGTAAATAATGGGAAGAAACTATCAACTCCATCAAGAATATTCATAACTGTCATTATGAGAAGACAAAACAAGTGGAGAACATTAACTTGGTCATCAAAGAGACTTTCTGTCACTATTATAATACACCTAACAGAAACAGTTTCAATGAGGGAGGATTTATTTTGGCTCATGGTTTCAGAAGTTTCACCTCATGCTTGGTTTGATGTATTGCTTAGGGCCTGAGCTGAGGCAGAACATCATGGCAGGAACATGAGGCAGGGAGGCTTCTTACTTCATAGTAGAAGGTAGCAGAGAGACAGCCCAGAAGGAAACACTCACCCAGAAGACACCTTTCTGAGGTCCGCCCCCCAGTGACATATTTCCTCCTATGTTGACCACCTCCCAACACAGAACTGTCATGTTGGGATTAAACTTTAAACACACAAGTCTATGGGGACATTTTATGTTTCAGTCACTACAACTAAAATTCAATTTCTACATCTATCATGAGTGATGTAAACATAAGGTGTTTGAACTTTTGTTTCCTCAAAAAAATAAGAGTTAATATCTACTATAAATCTGAGTAGGCTAATTGGCACTCAGATTTTAGTTTCTTAAAATAAAATGAATTTTTCATTCATTCTCTCCAAGTGTTAACTCAAAGACTCAAGACCCTCCACATCACCTTTATAGTCTCTCCTACATTGTTACAGTTCTGTTGGGGAAAAAAAATGGGGGAGGATACCTGTGAACATCAAGGTTTTATGGCAAATTAGAATAATGAGGATTTATGATTCTGACTATATGATATGAATTAGAATAGGTGATTTTGAGAAGAGGTATAGATGACTATAGCAGTCCAGGAGGTCCATAATAAATTACTGGTAAACAGGACAACCAGGAATAATTCAGTCCCGTGTTCAAGGCCTTCAGACCAAATCAGCTACAGATATGACTCACAGTCTAAGACTGAAGGCTTTAGAACCATGGTATCTGGAATAATTCATGAAGCCCAAAGTTCTCTCTGACATCAGAGCTCCTACTCTATCTCACAACTCAATAAGAAAGAACATTTGCTTTTCCCCTCCTTTTGGTTCCATGTGTCTCCCAAGTGGTTGGAGGAAGGCCTACCCACTTGGAGGAAGGAACATCTCCTCTATTTAGTCTATGTTCCATATACTCATTTCTTTCAGAAACAGCATCAGAGACACGCTAAGCAAAAATAGCCAGCAACCTGATCATGACATAGCTCAGTTGAATTTAACATAAAGTTACAGCTATCACACTGAAGCAGATTTGTAGATCATGGGTGGAAATGGAAACACTATTCGATAGAATTTACTCACAAGTTGTTGTCAGCTCCAATGTTGCTGGGACAAACTTTCAAACAGCCAGCTTAAGGGAAGAAGTGACTTATTTCATTCAGGTTTAGAAATCGAGGGGCAGGTCCATCAATGTTGGAAGAAACAGCTTACTGCCATACATCCAAGCAGAGAGGAAAACTGCAGCAAGCATATACCAACAGGCAGCAGAAAGCAAACTCAGGAGAGCTCAGGCTGGCTCTTTCCACACACCTTTGGGCTGGAATGAGATCCACTCCCAGTGACACACTCCTCCAGCAGGCTGCAGGAGGTGTAAGCAGGAAGTAGTGACCTTAATTTAAAAATTCCAAAGTCTATGGGGGACATACAACAATTTCCTAACTGGGGAGGCTGGGCAATGTGGTCTAACTGCCCTGCAGAACAGTTGCTGGGAATAGAGTGAGACCAAGGAAATGCCTAGGATACAAAATGCAAGAAGTTCTCTCCTCTCAATGTCAAGTAGGACTAGTGTTTATAGGAGCTCAGGAGTGCTCTTTTGATAGAAAAGTCCAAGAGAGCACTCTGAGAGAAAGTAGCCAGTAGCTGTATCTATCCACCCACTTGGACCTCTGTGAAAAAGCACACTCTTCAGTGCCTGACACTTAACCAGAACATTACCAGATGTTGTAAAAAATTATTTTTCTTTCCATTTTCTCAGACACAGTTGCAATAACTGCATCCCTATATTAAAAAAAAAAACATGACTTGAAGTGTGATGCTTTGGTTATTCTAAAGTAGTTTTACTTGGAGATTTTAAATAATCTTAAACTTCTTACTTCAGATGTAGGATACCAAGTTGCCAAAACAGAATCCAGTGGCAGAGACTTTCTGTGACTTGACAGCCTGGGTCTGCAGAGCTGGACTTCTTAATGGTTGTTGCATGCAGGGCATTTCTTTCAAACACGGCTCCCTTAAAACGGAGCGAGGCGTTCTCAGGGCATGCTTTCCCATAATGAACACATTATAGTGATCGTTGCAGAAGAGAAAAGACAAGAATGGTTGTGGTGTAATCTTCTAAATGTTTACATGGCCCTAATGGTGGTCATTTTAGGGATTCTGCCAGCAAACAGGCTCATGAAGCAGTAAACATGCACTGTGTATTTGGAGAAGCAGTTTAGCTTTCAGGATGGCCAATTCCAACTTCAGTTTATCTCGTTTTATGTACAGAAGAGCTGCTTGGATTCTGACAGCTTATGTGCAAGCCATTCTACAAATGTGGCCATTGATCTGTTATTGAAAGAAGGGAGGAGAGAGGATGTACTATGAGAAGCCTACATCTAATGCTAGCTGGGGAAGTTTTTATTGTTAATTAAGTCTGCAGGAATCTTTTCATCAGTGTAAATGACTTTACAGAAATCCAAAGTGATTACTGTTGACTTGCTTTTGCCTTTCTTTGTCAAAAAACTTTTTAAAAATGTTTTTCATGGCAGGGTCTCACTCTAGGCCAGGCTGACCCGGAACTGGTGGTGATCTCTGATCTTCCTTGGAGCTGCATAGACCACCACACACAGCTGTCTGAAAGCTTTTGCACCTGCCCTTTATTCTTTATTTGTTGGTCATTTGTCATTCCCAAGTCATGGGCTTACTGAGTCCTAGAGATGTATTGTGTGAGGCTGGATGTGTACTGGCATAGGCCTCTGCCCTCCAGATGTTGTTTAAGTGAAGACTGTGGCCATGGTCGTGCATAGGTACCTACCTGGCTGCAAAATGTAGGGCATGGGGCTGGAGAGATGGCTCAGCGGTTAAGGCACTTGCCTCCAGTGCCTAAGGCCCTGGGTTCAATTCCCCAGGACCCACATAAGCCAGACCCACAAGGTGGTAGTGGCCCTGGTTCTCTCTCGCTCGCTTGCTTGCTAGCTCTCACTCTCCCTCACGCTCTCTGTATCTCTATCTCTCTGCTTTAAAATGAATAAATAAAATATTTAAAAACAACAACAATAGAAACTTTATTAAAAAAAAGAAAAAGAAGCAGGTAGAATACTTTCTTTAAAAAAATGTAGGGCATGAAAGTGCCACAAGAGAGGACAAGGTAGATTTCATGCAATGAGGGGCATTATGAGACTTTCTACAGAGGTTGCAATTGAATTGAAAAAAAAAAAAGGCTTATGTGAACATGAAGAGATGAAGGGCATGGTGACAGAGATGTGGAAGGTGCTGAGAAAAAATGTAATATTGAAATAGTAGCCCAATCCTAACTCTGAGTATTTTCTTTTTAAGCATCTTTAGACAAATTATAATTTATACAATTTAAATGGCACTGATAAAAACATATGAAATAATAGTATAATGTCACACACGGACAATTTTCTTTTTTTTTTTCTTTAAACCATGGAAACAGGACTTTCATGAACCACCTACTTCAAGGTGAAGTGCTCAGTAAACACTTGTGTTTTCCTGGGCCCTGGAATTTTTATAATATATCAGTATCTGCTTATAACTCTGATAGAGATCACAATTTATTGTGATCATTAAATGTATTTACTAAATCATGATCAAGTTTTTATACTATAATTGAATTGAATAAAATTTTAAAATAGTATAGATCATTTGGCAGTGATTTGGAATTTGTAGCCTTGCTTTATTATGTATGTGAATATGTGGGTTTTGCATGGTATTAAAAATTATTTTTGTTATTATTGTTGTTCAGATCCCGGTTGGAAAGTTACCTGGAGCTTTATGTGTCCTAAATCTTTTCAGGAGCTCTTCTTAAGTGGTACCAAAGGAAATAACATTGCTTAGCAGATTTGGAATAGGAGAGACTTATCAGTATTCCATTTCAAATAATTGACAATCAAAAAAATCATAGTAAATAGAGAGAAAACAAAGGCAATGAAGGCAGAGAGAGAGAGAGAGATAAAGAATTACAAGAGAAAATTTAAGCAGTAAAGTCCAAGTCACTGAAGTGTATGTCAGAGTCTCTGTCACCAGCAGTGGTTACAGCCTCCCAGCAGTATAACCTTGAATTGAATAAGAACAAATAGATGAATTGAGAGATATTCAAAGAATATGAGAGTACCTATATAAAGAGTCATTAAAATTTTAAATATTAGAAATTATAACCAATATATGAAGACTTTAGTATCCATAAAAATATTAGAATATATCATGAGAAAATCGATTTTCAGACACTAAAGTCACAGGGCAATAACGGATGTGAAGTCAGAAGAGAAAATTATCAAAGACCAATCTAATGGGCTTTGCTGACAGAGCAGGGACGTGGAAGATAGCAGAAAAGCAATAAACACCAGGCCTCTCAACCACAGGATAGCCTTTGATTTTCTCCCACATGACACACTCATCAACAAGCAGAGAAAATACAGCTTCAACCAATATTTCTCAAACTATGCATTGTGACCCCTTGGGTTATCATAAACAGGTTCCAAATTGGTCACAGAGTTTCTCCTCCATACTGTCTGTGCCAGAGAACGCCCCAATGTGGAGAAAGACAGACTGACAAGGGCAAGAGTAATTAAAGGACATGGAAAGCGAACAAAGACAATTCCTAAAAAGACACTACTCATTCTAAAATTCTCAGTTATGAAACGCTGTCATCTGACACTGCTCCTGCTCTTACAAAAACACCCGTCCCTCCAACTAATCAAAGAAGGACAAAGGTCTGCTCGAACCTGTCCTGTAGGTATTGAGCTTAGATCTGAATTATTCAGCCTAGCTCTCTGTTATCTGGACAACAATACAATCAAATAATGAGCCTAAATAAAAATTAATAATATCTGAAATTTACTCTGAATATTTGATATTCAAACACTTTTAAGGATTTAAGTTGTGAAGCCTTCAATACTCTTAGGGATTTTTTTAAGACTTCAGGATTCACAACTAACTCTCTTTTTCATGAAATCCATTTTATCTTCATAGCAGCCAAATAAGGGAGATAACTATTATTTACATATAGGGAAACGGATATACAGAAAGGGGAAGCCATTTGCCCACAGTCATATGCAGGGAATAATTGGTCAGGATTTCAAACCATGCTGTTTGAATTATTACAGGGTGGTCCCTTGCTGCCCATCTTAACACCTGTGTAACAAAACACAACAAGAGAATAGAATGAACATATTGAACCATTATTATACATGACAGGACCATCTTCAGACTCAAGAGCCAAAACCCAGAATCAGCCATCCACTTTCACTCTGAGGCTTGATGAAGCATGGACAGCTGTGTAGAAAGATTAAACAAAGGGTGAGGGTCTAACAGAAGTAGGCTGAGGTGGGGTAATCAGGAAGCCTGTACACTCAGCTGGTGTTTTGGCATCTCTATACTGTGATACATCCTTGCAGTGTGAAGTAGGAACCCTTCAGGAATGGGGGAGGTCTTATGACTTACTTTCAGGCAAGATAAGTCAGAGATTTTCATTACGGTCCAGTCAGAAGGACAGGAGAAGTTAGGGCAATAAGTTTAGTTTTAAGGTTTGAGGACAAGGGGTTTTGATTTCTATGACCCAATTTACAGAAGAAAAATTGTGATTTACTTGGATGCCTTTGTGGGAGAATTAGGGATGTGAGCCAGTAAAGTAGGAGATGCCCAGAAAAAACTTTGCTTCTCAGGCTGCTTCTAAGGCCTTAATTTTATGCAGTGTCATTTTATGCAACCCAGCAAAGTGCAGAGCCCAGCCTATGGTGATACTGTAAAGGTGGAACAGAAAACACAGTGTGCAGTGTCAGATGCACAGAACATTTAACTCTTGCTATTGAAGTCAATCAAAGTGTGTGCTACCTTATAGTGTCCCACTTGGCAGGTTAATGTGTAAAATACATCAGGCTGCTGTATAAACTATGTAAGAGTCGGTTCAGATGGATGCAATGGGGGCAGAGTGGGAGGCAGGAGTCTCGTGATAAACTCAGACAGCAGTAAACTGATGAGACCATCTGTGGCAGGACAAGGAGCTACACATTAGTAAGCAGCTCTTTTGGTGTCCAGAGGACACACAGAAAAACAAGTGGGAAAGAGTGAGCTGCCAGAGACAAGGCAGAGCTACAAAGAAGACAA